>NW_026473292.1:0-10941 GCF_026875155.1 Cherax quadricarinatus | reverse complement strand
GACCAAGTGCTTCATACCTGGTGAGACCAGGGTTCATACCCGGGTGAGGGACCAAGTGCTTCAGTACCGGGATGACCAGTGCTTCAGTACCCGGTGATGGACCAGGTGCTTCGATACCCGGTGATGGAACAGGTGCTTTAGTACCCTGGTGATGGACCAGGTGTTTTCAGTCCCCCGGGTGAGGACCGGGTGCTTCAGCACCCTGGTGATGACCAGGTGCTTCATACCCTGGTGACGGACCAAGTGCTTCAGTTCTGGTGATGGACCGGGTGCTTCAGTACCCGGGGTGATGGACCAGGTGCTTCGATACCCTGGTGATGGACCAGTGCTTCGATACCCTGGTGATGTACCAGTTCTTCAGTACCTGGTGATGGACTAGGTGATTCGATACCCAGGTAATGGACCAGGTGCTTCAGACCCTGGTGATGGACCAGGTGCATCAGTACCCTGGTGACGGACCAGGTGCTTCAGTACCCTGGTGATGAACCAGGTGCTTCAGTACCTTGGTGATGCACCAGGTGCTTCAGTACCCTGGTGATGGGCCAGATGCTTCAGTAGCCTGGTGATGGGCCAGGTGCTTCAGTACCCTGGTGATGGACCAGGTGCTTCAGTACCCTGGTGATGGACCAGGTGCTTCAGTACCCTGGTGATGGACCAGGTGCTTCGATACCCTGGTGACAGACCAGGTGCTTCAGTACCCTGGTGATGGACCAGGTGCTTCAAGATCCTGTTGATGGCCCAGATGCTTCAGTACCCTGGTGATGGACCAGGTGCTTCGATACTCTGGTGACAGACCAGGTGCTTCAGTACCTTGGTGATGGACCAGGTTCTTCAAGATCCTGGTAATGGCCCGGGTGCTTCAGTACCCTGGTGATGGACCAGGTGCTTCAAGATCCTGGTGATGACCCAGGTGCTTCAGTACCCTCTCATTTCATGAGTGGAGTTGAAAGTGGGTTAGGCAGGTGTTTTTGTTTGGTTTTGAGTTTGAGGGGACCTACCTAGTATGGGCCAGCCGGCCAGGTGCAGTGCTCTCCTTTCGTGCGTTATTACGTTCGTATGTCAAGACACTGGAAAAGCGAAAAGGGTTTGCAACAAGACTAATCCGGGAGTTAAAGGGTATGTCATTTGACGATAGGTTAAGGGAATTCAACCTTATGACACTGTAGGATAGGAGGTCCAGAGATATGATAACCTTTAAAATACTGAGGGGAATTAACTAGGTGAAAGGGGATATATTGTGTGAAGGATTGGAAAAAGAAACACAAGGGCATAGCTGGAAGTTGAAAACTCAGATGATCATAGGGATATTCTGAAGTATTTCTTCTGCCCTTTTAATAATTAGGAAATGCAACAACTTGGAGAGTGATAAACACAGGATCCATACATAACCATAGCGCTTATAACTAAATAATGCAGAAGTTAGCCATACAGAATGCGAAAAGGACTTGGGGGTTATGACTGCAGTGCCTAAGCGTGTAGAAGAATGATTCAGAGAACCGACACGTTGATAAATCAGACACATGTGCAACTCTTGGGGTCTTTTATTGAGGATACGTTTTTGCCACACAGTGTCTTCGTCAGTCCATACAAAGGAAAATCGTAAAGAACAGGAGGAGAATTAGTTAATCAGTCCCTCAACTTGAGTCGATGTGGTCAGTCCATCAAGATTGATGGACTGACCGCATAGACTCAAGGCTGAGGGACTGATTAACTCATTGCATAAGAAATTTTCAGTATGAAGATAGATTGAAATCCCTTAACCTACATTCTCCTGAAAGACGTAGAATGAGGGAAGACATGACTAAATTGCATAAGTGGAAAATATGCATAAATAAGGGATATATATATATATATATATATATATATATATATATATATATATATATATATATATATAATATATATATATATATATATATAATATATAATATATATATATTTATATTCGGATTGGTGTTGCTCTTCGCCTAGCCGCCCCCATCCTCACCGAACATAGGTGTATTTGCGGCAGGGCGACAGCTGATCAACTCGGACTTCATGGTCGCGTGTGCTACACAGCAGAAGGGAAGTATGCCAGACATGAGGAGGTCAATGATATAATAAAGAGAAGCCTCCCCACAGCCCGTTGCCCAGCTCAACAGGAACCCCAAGTACAGAGGTCTGATGGAAGTCAAAAGCGTCCTGATGGAGCCACTATGCTACCCTGGAAGGATGGAAAGCAGATTGCCTGGGACTACACCTGTGCTGCCACATTGGCAGACACCTACTTGCCATACTCTGTAGTGGGAAAGGGGGGGGAGCTGCCAGCCACAGGGAGACCCAGAAGATCCGAAAATATGAAAACCTTCCCCCTTGCTGTAACTTCATTCCAATAGGGTGGAGACCCTTGGAGCATGGGGCAAGTGTGCTCTAAAGTTCCTCAAAGAGCTAGGTGAAAAGCTCATCATAGAAACCAAGGACCACAGGGCGACCAGCTTCCTCTTTCAGAGACTCAGTGTTGTGTTCCAGAGAGGAAATGCATGCAGCATTCTGGCACGTGGCCCACCGCAGGGGAGCTGGACGAAGTATTCGAGATGTAGCTCTGAGTTACCTATGTTGTTTTACTTTCTGTTGTATTTTTGTGAATGTTTGGCCAATGTATTTTGTCTTTAAATAAAACATACTTGAAATATAGGGGGTGGTAGGAGAAAATTCTCAAACAGCTTCGGGGAGAACCTTGAGTTTTCCCTGAAGCAAGTTTATTCTTTTCCTGTGAGGATGAGGGTCCTTACGACAGTTTAGAGGGGTACCTCCCTATATTTTAATATATATTATATATTATATATATTTATATTATATATATATATATATATATATATATATATATATATATATATATTTATAATATATAATATATATATATATATATATATATATATAAAAAAAAAAAAAATATATAAATATAATATATATATAAAATATATATAATATATATAATATTTATAATATTATATATAAAATATATATATTTTAATGTACCGAGTGGGTTATAGAGTCTAAAATCTTGGGTAGCTGGAAGGGAGATTTTAGACTCTTAAACCCCACCCGGTAAAATCATCAGGGTGCAACATTCTCCACCTGACCTCAACTCTGAACCTGACTATAAATACTCACGTACCTTCCACCCCGGTAGATCTGTTTTTGACTTGAAAAAGCCCACTGTGTGGGCGAAACGTTGTCAATAAAGGATCCCCATTAAACTGCATATGTGTTTATGTTTCCATTGTGTCGGTTATTTTATACCCTTTATTTTCACCTTGATAAATTAGACAAAGTGCAACTCTTGTGTTTAATTTATTAACGTGTCGGTTCTCTGAGCCCTTTATCTACGTAGTTCACTTGTAGAGACATGGAAGTTAAAAGCTTGGGAAGCTTCAGATATAGGTTAGATAAATACATGAGTTTAGAGGGTTGGATTTTAATGTGACTTGCACTTGAGAAAATAGGAGTTATCAAAGATTATTTCTTGGGTAACACTGATAATCGGTTGGGTGAATATTTTTTTTAGTGAGTTTGGGTTTAACAAGGACCTTTCAAGTATGGGCCAGTAGGCCTTCTGCAGTTTTTTTCTCCTTTCTTATGTTCTTATAGCATTAACAATAAAGCTCTCGAAACCAGGGAAGGGGAACTTAGTAGCGACCAGTTAGAGGCGGGGCCAGGAGCTGAGACTCGAAACCCCGCAATCACATATAAGTGGTGGTAAAACCTTGGTTAGGTTAGGTTAGGGAAGGTTTCGTCAAAAACAGGACAAGTGTTTCCTGATGCGGGCCTTAGTGAGATGATGATCCGGCGTTGGAGCTTTTGTCATCTGACCGAGGGCCTTCCCCTGGCTTACCGGTTCCCCCCCCTTTAAAAATTATGGTCAGTTATAACCATTTAGAAATAAAATATAAAAACCTTTGGGAAATACATACCGACCCTTGGGTTTTGGGAAAAAAACATAACATAAGAACATAAGAATTTGGGGAAAAAAATTTCGAAGGCCCTTTGGGCCCCCCCAAGGCAAGGGCCTTATAAAACGACCTCAAAACCCAAAACTTACATGTTTTTTAAACTTTGTAGGTTTAGTTTCATATGCACATTTCCCGCTATTTGTATAGGGGAGGGACACACAAAACTCGGCCCCCCCCTGGGAAGGGCAGTGGTTACCCCCAAGGAAAGGGCAGTGGCACTAACCCAGATAAGTTTTTGGGTTTGGATTTTTAAACCCCCGGGGGTTAGCCACCCCAGGATAACCCCAAAAAAAGTCGGCGTCATCGAGGGGCTGTTTTAACTTTTTTCCATTGGGGGTCCTTAATCTTTGGGCCCCCAGGATGGGGACCTACACCAAATTTGACTAACACCCAGGGCCTATTTGCTGCTAGGTAAAAGGACCCAAAAAAGGGGTTTAAGGCCCATCGAAATGTTTTTCCCCCGCCCGGGGAAAAAAACCCGGGCCCCCCAGGGGCGAAGCGGGGGCTTTTTGCCAAACCGGGCACTGTCTTCAATGCGTGAAAGTTATATAAGGGAAACTTGTATTTACAAGGGGGCAAGACGTGATTTTAAGAAAGAGACAAGAGAAAAGGGATGTTTGAAGTTAAAATTCTTTTGGGCTGTACAAGGATTTTGACCCCAGTAACAACCTTTTTCTGCCAAGCTGCAGTGAGAGTGGGGCGTCAAGAGGGCGGCTGTAAAACCCTCACCCGCTCGGTTTGGGAACTCAAAAAAAGCTAGAGGAGCAAAAAAAGAATAACCGGAAAAAATTACAAGGAACAACGTTAATTTAAAGGGGAAACGGGAGTGGTTATCGGAGAGGGAAGTGTTTTGGAAGACGGGTTTTGGGCAGCGATTCTACAAACAAAGGGCACTTGGGGGCCCGGAACCCATTTCTGTGTACGTAAAGAGCAAATTAGCTAAGTACAAAGGTTTATGGGTACCTGTCCCTTAAATCAGTTGGGGACTTGAAATTACTTGAGTGGGACCCCCAAAGCACCCCTTGGGGGAATTTTAAATTAGGTCAGTGGTGGCCTGTACTTGCCAGTGGTGACCCCGTACTTAAATTTGAGCGGTGGGCCTGTTTCTTTTTTCAGTGGGAGTTCTAGTGTACTCCCCGTGGAAAAAAAAAACCCCAAAAAAATGCCCTCCCCAAAGACACCTTTTCCCGCAGCTTAAAGAGGAATTAAGCGTTTGCGAAGCTTGAAATAGGCGATTTTACGGGGAAAAAAAAAGGATTTTGTAGGGTCCCCTGGGTTTTGAGTCCCCCGGTCAAAAAGGGAAACCCGGCCAGTGGCGGACAACATGGAACGAAGTCGAAGTTTTAAGAAGGGCAAATGGGAAGGAGGGGAAAAGATGAAGAAGAAAAAAACGCTGTGGTAACTTCGAAAATCCCTTTTCCCGTGCTTTCCAGACGAATGTGAAGTCGATCACCCCTGATCTTTTTCCAAAAAGACAATTGCTAACGAACCCAGTGAAGCCAGCCATGAAGACATTCCCCCGCGAAGACCCCTTCTTTTAAGACCGTCGAGAAAAAATCCTGCACACCGCCAGTCCCAGGTAAGAACATTGTTCAAAATTGGGGGTAGTCCCGAAATTTTGTTTTTTGGGAAAAGGGGTTTTTGTCTTAGGGGTTGAAATAGGAGGCCCGAGGGTGTTTTTCCTGGGGATGGGAATGAAGGTTATTGTTAGCCATCTGGATGACATCATGAGAGGTAATGGAGCAATTCTGTTATCTGTCTCGGTGCGGAGGCAACGATGTTGGCAGACGTAGGCGTGAGAGGACCTGATTAGCAGGTATAGGTCAACAATAGACATAATTAGGAAGAAGGGTGGGAAACCCTGTCATATGTGGTATTTTGGCAAGGAGAGGAGTTGGAAATGAATGGTTGTCCAGGGCAATTGGTGTCAACTGCTGGCTAGACAAATACTGTAAGGAAAATGCGGCAACATGGCAGAAATGACCTGCATGCCAAGGATGGGGTTCACTTATCTAGGTCTGGGGTGGGGGCACTGGCAACTGCAGTGGAGAGAGCTCATAGGGCTTTAAACTAGGAATAGTTAGTGGTATGGGTTTTGGCAGGAAAACAGTGAATTCCCAGTGTAGTAATATTATATGTTCAGTCCATCACTCTTGTAGGAAATACAGCATAGGGCCAGAGAGGTGGATTATATACTACAATCAGGTGAGTGATGGACTGAACACATCGATTCCACACAAAAGATTGTTAAAAATGTGGCAGCTCATGGCATTGGGGAAAATGCTGTAATGGACTCGTTGCAGTGTGCATAAATGGGGTAAAATCTGAGTGGCGTTCCACACGGATCAGTTTTAGGCCCATCATTGTTCATAGTATACATTAATGACCTTGACGAGGGAATAACTAGTGATACGAGCAAATTCGCTGATGACACGAAGATAGGCAGGATAATTGATTTGGAAGTTGTCACTGAACTTCAGGAGGATTTTAGACAAACTCATGTCGTGGTCAGAAAAGTGGCAGATGCAGTTCAATGTAGATTAAGTGCAAAAGTCTGAAGCTCGGTATGTCCATAACACTAGCGCTTATAGACTAAACAATGTATTGTTGAAAATGGCATTAATACCGACAAGTTGAATATTAAGCCACATGGCAACAGTTGGGTATTAGATGAACAGACACACACAAACAAACAAACAAACAAACAAATATTCAACCACGATCGCATACACAGTGAAATTGGAAACTATAATGGTGAGATAATCACCAGAGCCACATACCACACACCATCAACTAACTTATGTTAGTAAGACACATAATGCAACAGTTAGACAACTTTATTCCGAATAAAGTTGTCTAACTGTTGCATATGTGTCCTTACCTAACAACCTGTCGGTATTGTATACCATTTTGATGTTCATCAACTAACTTAACCAACAAGCATAAAAATGTACAGAGAAATCTAACCAAGAAGGAATACGAAACAGTCAATAAACAACTAGATAAAATCGAAATTGGAAAGGTTTGTAGGAGCTCTGGCAAGGCAAGGTAATTACAGATGAGCGAAATACACTTGTCAAATTGCGCCCCCGAAACTCACATCAGGGAAGTAAAGCACCACACAGACCATTACACAATTTGTGGTGCGGGAACGACCAGTTAGACGCGAAACCGCACTGCAGTGCTTTCTATTTCAACGTTAAAACGATCATTTTTTCCCCTGCCATATATATTAGGCGGTTAAACAGGTTGCAGTATTGGTTTTCGACATGTATCAGCCCCAGAATTTGTGAATTAAGCTATGTTTTGCAAACTATAAACGTTGAAAAAAAATTGTGGAAACTCACGCAGAAAGGGTAACTCTTACTCTCAGGTGAAGCCAGGACCGGTTTAGCCAGATGTTGTTGATGTTCACTACGGGTCAGTGAGTCCAACACAAGCTGTTGTTGCTGTGGTTTACTACAGGTCACGACAGCCCACTAGCACTTTAGCTCAGCACTGCTCCAGCATTTACCTCTGAACCGTCACCAGCACTTTCCTCAGCTTTAAATTACCTACCTCAGCACCATAAATCAGAAATTTTCCTCAGCACCATCACCTAACTCAGCACTGTCACTAGCATATAACTCAGCATCATGACCTTAATCAACACTGTCACCAGCACTTACCTCAGCACCGTTATCTACTTCAGCATTGTCACCAGCACTTACCTCAGCATTCATCACCTACCTCAGCAAAAATGTAATCATGAAAACCCCTTTTGGAAAGTTCGGTTTCTAGCCTTTTGTGCATTTATATGCACTTGTGCTACCGTCCACAGGATGGATATGAGGATGCACAATAAACTAGCCACTTCGTGGCAAAATCTAAATCTTGTGCACAAGATATGTATACCTGTTACAAAATATGTTTACCTAGCAAAATATTTATGCTCTTATCCTTCTATGCAGGAATTACAATGGTAATATTTATGATATTAGTTTTAGGTTGTGTGTGTGTAGGAATATATGTAGTCTATTTTTCGTAGGTTATTTGTTGAAGGAGGTGTGAAATGACAACTTGCCAGCGTTATAAGAGCAATCCACGTTCAAGTCTTCCTCACACACCTTTTCCTATGGTTGGACCCAGTGGGGTACATTCTCCTCTCCTGTCACATCTGTGTGTCATTATTCAATCGCAATATAACACCTTTTAACTATTCTTTTACATGATGAGTGAATATACGTTTCTGTAATTATCATTTAGCCATGCTGGCTTTACTAGAACTTCTGGAAATTGTAATGCAGTACCGCCTTTCTCTGCGTGTGTAGTATCTTGGCACTGGTTCATTGTGGAAGTGCAGTGCTGGCTGGCTAATTCTCATCTTCGCTTTATGTTCTTGTATATCGTTACACATCTCTTGTGGTGAGTCAAAGTGTGTTCTGGTGTTCTTGTGGGTTTTTTATCACAAGGATCTTATGTAGGGTCCGTATATCTGTCCTGTGGATTGACGCAGGATATTCCCGTCATGATATCTATCTGCCCAGAGCTTGGCTCTGAAATAATTTTTCATTATTGACTATCTGTGCACTCTCACAGATGGTGCACAATGATATACAGTGCCTACCTTTGTAACTGGGACTTCACTTTGGTTATAGGGTCTATGTGTGTCCTCCTTAGGCTATTTGACCGTCGCTATTGCTATTCCATGTTTGCTTTCTGTTGTCGCAGTGTTGACCACTCTTCCTCAACGTTAAATATATTTTGGATAGGCTATTTAAGATGACATGATTAATTAACTACTGTGTCCTCACATACTGCATACGTATATATTTCCTTCACGGTGTGCAGTGTATAAATATTTGCTCATCGTAAATGAGTAAATACCTTCTCCAGGATTGCATAGAATCCAACAATTCCTAAGTTCATTAACTATATTCATAAGCCGGCAGATTTGCACAAGCACAGAATAAATCGAAAAGATATATGTAGGGCTGCAGAAGCCTTGAAATATAATTTTACACCTTATTTAAAGCATATCTCAATTTTGCTAAAAGGTTAAAGTTGGTCAGAAGAGAGTATTGTCCAGTTATGTCTCGAGTCCGATGGTTCCAAGTTTATTAACTATCTTGTGTCATTAACTATCTTTAAAATCAATCATTAAATATTGAATCTGTTTAGAAAAAAACTAATGCTCAAGTAACAATCCCAACTTTTCTCAAAAATGAAAGTGTTGAATGTTTGACGCTGATCATAAGAACATAAGAAAGAAGGAACACTGCAACAGGCCTATTGACCCAGCGGAGCAGGTCCATGTCGCCCCCCCGGATTAGCCCAATGGCCCACCCAGCCGGTCACCTCCACTTAAGGAAGGAACACGGTACCAGACTTAGCAGCACAAGCTAGTCAGGTCCAACTCACACCCACCCACACCTACTCATGTATTTATCTAACCTATTTTTAAAACTACACAACGTTTTAGCCTCAATAACTGTACTCGGAGTTTGTTCACTCATCCACAACTCTATTACCAAAACAGTGTTTCCTATAATCCTTCTGAATCTGATTTTTTTCAACTTGATACCATTCTGCGAGTCCTGTCTTGGCGGAAATTTTCAGCACCTATTTTTGCATCCTCTTTATTTATTCCTGTTTCCATTTACACTTCAAATCATTCCCCCAAATTCTACGCCTTTCGGGAGGTGCAGATTCAGGGCCCTCAGTCTATCCTCATAGGAAGATTCTGATACATGGGATCTCTTTGTTATTTCCTATGTACGTTTCCAGGGGCATTTATATCCATTCTGTAAATACGGTGACCAGAACTGAGCAGCATATGTCCAATGGGGCCTAACCAAGGATATATAGAGTTGAAAAACAACCTGAGGACTTATATTATTTAATACTTCTAGATATGAAGCCAAGAATTCTGTTAGCTTTATTGCGAACACTAATGCACTGTTGTCTTGGTTTTAGATTACTGCTAACCAGAACTCCTAAATCCTTTTCGCAATCAGTAGTATTAAAATCTACATATTTAGTTTATATATCACATGGTTATTTTCCTGTCCAACATTTAGAACTTGCATTTGTCAATATTAAACTGCGTCTGCCACTTCTCCGACCATTGCATCAGTCTATTCAAATCATCCTGGAGTGCTCTAGTGTCCTCATTAGAATGAATTGGACGGCCTATTTTGGTGTCATCAGCAAATTTGCTTATGTCGCTATTTATTCCCTCATCTATGTCGTTTATGCAAATTGTGAACAACAAAGGACCCAACACTGACCCCTGTGGAACACCGCTTGTGACGTGCCCCCATTCTGATTTCTCACCATTTATGCAAACTCTCTGCTGCCTATTTGTCAGCTATGCCTCCATCCAGGAAAAAAATTATCCTCCTATTCCGTGTGCCTTAAGTTTCCTCAATAGCCTCTGATGTGGAACTCTATCGAAAGCTATACTGAAGTCCATATACACAATATCATATTCATTACCATAATCTACCTCCTCAAACATCTTAGTGAAAAAAGTTAGTAAATTCGTAAGACAGGAACGCCTCTTTGTAAAACCATGTTGAGATTCATTAATCAATCTGTGCCTATCAGATGGCTACGAATTGCTTTGGCAATATTGAATTCATAAATTTTCCCACTATGGAGTAAGGCTTATTGGTCTATAGTTCGAAGCTAAAGACCTGTCACCTGCCTTGTAAATAGGTATTACATTTGCCATTTTCCACTTATCAGGCACTATGACAGTTTGTAGTGATATGTTTAAAAAAATTAAACCAAAGTTTATACAGGAATAATCAGAGGGAATCTGAATGCCTACAGTTTCACTAACGTTTCCCCCAAATTTTAATACACAGCATGAAAACTAAACCCAATAGGATGAGGCATTCTCAAGTACTAAATGAAGAACCGGTAGAAAAAAATAAATCAGGCAAAACAAGGGAGGGAGGGGGGG
>NW_026473291.1:0-10896 GCF_026875155.1 Cherax quadricarinatus | reverse complement strand
CCCTAACGAATGGAGCGATACTGGGAGCTCACGACGAACGACGCCAAGGAAGGTAAAAACATTGTTGTTGTTGGGGATAGCCAAATTAGGTACATGTATAGGGCATTCTGCTTGAAGGATAGGAGTAGGAGGCAGAGAGTGTGTTTTTCTCAGGCTGGGATGAAGGATATTGTTAGCTGTCTGGATGACATCATGAGAGGTAATGGCAGCAATCCTATTATCTGTCTCAGTGCTGGAGGCAATGATGTTGGTAGACGTAGGAGTGAGGACCTGATTAGCAGGTATAGGTCAGCAATAGAGATATTTAGGAGGAAGGGTGGGAAACCTGTCATATGTGGCATTTTGCCAAGGAGAGGAGTTGGAAATGAATGGTTGTCCAGAGCAATTGGTGTCAATTGCTGGCTGGACAAATACTGTAAGGAAAATGCGGTAACATTCGTTGACAACTAGGACCTCTTCTATGGCAGAAATGACATGTATGCAAGGGACGGGGTTCACTTATCTAGGTGTGGGGTGGGAGCACTGGCCAACGCAGTGGAGGGAGCTGTTAGGTCTTTAAACTATTAATAGTTAGTGGTATGGGTTTTTCCGGGAAAACTGTGAAGTCGCAGGGTAGTAATATGAGTACTAGGAGAACTAGTAATAGGCAAAATGAGGTGGATATTGGAAAGCCAGTGGCACTAATTGACAAGGACAGTAATAGGTTTAGTGGAATAACAGAAAGGAGCAGGAAGGGTAAGGAGAGAGGAGGGTCTTTAAATATTTATTACACAAATAGTCGCAGTGCTAGAAATAAGATGGACGAGTTGAGACTAGTTGCTAGTGCAGGTAACATAGATGTATTTGCCATTACTGAGACGTGGTTTAATTCAAAAAGTCGGGACATGCCTGCAGAATGTCACATCCAGGGTTTTATAATGGACTTAGGGAACATCTGTCTAATCTTGATTGGGGTTATCTAGCTAATGATTTTATTGACGATAATCATACTTATGAATATGAAGGGATCTGCTTTTATGACTGTTTTCTTAATAATGTACACAGTGCCCAGAGTATATACATTCCCCAGAGAGAAATTAGGTCTAATAATAACGATCCCAAATGGGTTAACAGGAGGCTAAAGCATCTATTAGGGGAGAAAAGGGGAATTTATAGGCGCATCAGAAGAGGAGAGGTTAACCTTACTGACCAATATGTTCAGCTTAAAAGAGAAGTAAAAAAGGCGATTAGAAAGGCTAAACGTGACTATGAAATTAGAGTCGCTAATGAATCAAAGATAATCCAAAGGGGTTCTTTCAAAGTGTATAGGACGAAGGTGAAGGAAAAAGTAGGACCTCTGAAATCTGGGAATGGACAGCTGACGGATAATGAACTGGAAATGACTATTTTTTGTCAGTTTTTACACAGGAAGATGTAAATGAGATTCCAGTAATTAACAATTATTTAGTTCCTGATGAATTTAAGTTAACTAATATTACTGTCACGAGGGACATGGTTATTAAACAGATAGACAAACTGAAACAAAATAAGTCCCCGGGACCCGATGAGTTGTTTTCAAGGGTACTTAAGGAATGCAAGATGGAGCTTAGTCAGCCATTAACAAGTGTATTCAATGCGTCCATCCTTACCAGTGTTGTGCCAGAGATGTGGAAAGTGGCTAATGTGGTCCTATATTCAAATCAGGGGATAAGTCCACTCCTTCAAATTACCGTCCAATAAGCCTGACATCTATAGTGGGCAAGTTATTAGAATCAATTATAGCTGACATTATCAGAAGTCACCTTGAAGAGCATAACTTAATAAATGAAACTCAGCATGGATTCACGAGAGGTCGTTCCTGCCTGACAAACTTACTGACGTTCTTCAATAGAACATTTGAGGCAGTTGACAGTGATAAGGAATATGATATTGTTTATTTGGATTTTTTTAAAAAAAGCCTTCGACAGAGTCCCTCCAAGAACCTAAAAAAGGGGCAGCTCATGGAAAAAGGAAAGGTAAAGTTTTTGCTTGGATTGAGGCATGGCTTAAAAAATTTAAAAAAGCAGAGAGTTCCCTTAATGGGGGTGAAACCCCTGAGTGGGGTTTTGTCACTAGGGGGCGTTCCACGGGGATTTTTTTTTGGGCCCTCTCTTGTTCTTTAATTTTTACTTTAAATGCCCTTTGATAAAGGGTTACTAGTGACATAGTAAGTTTGCTGATGATACAAAGATAGGCCTTTATAAATTCACTCTGAGGAGGAAAACAATGAAATCCCGGACGATTTGAAAAAAATTTTAAAGTCTTTGGGTTTAGAAATGGCGATGAAGTTTAAAGTGGATAAGTGTAAAGGACTTGCCCTTTGGGAAAAAGAAAAAAAACCCTCGAAGTTTAATCTTGGTGAAGTAGAGCTTGGTCAACAGAATGTGAAAAAGATTGGGGTCTGGTAACAGAAATCTAAAGCCAAGAAGCATGCCTCAGTTTTGGGGCACAAGGCCAACAGATTACTTGGATTTTTTCTCAAGAAGGGGAAAGTAACAGAAGTTTCCCAAAAATTTTTTTTAAGAAGAACCTTTAAAAAAAACATAAAAAAGAGGAACACCCGCAAACAGGCCTGTTGGCCCATACTTTGGCAGGTCCTTTACAATTCAATTCCCCCTAACAAACATTTGACCAACCCAACTTTCAATGCCCCAAGAAACAAGTTTTGATTTGCAAGTCCCCCTTTAAACCCCCAAACCCCTCCCCCTCATGTACTTATCAACCTAAATTTTTAAACTACCCCAAAACCTAGCCCCAAAAAACCCAATAGGTTAAAATGTTCCACTCATAAAATACCCCATTTCCAAAACCCAAAACTTTTTCCCATGTCCTTTCTTAAAACTAAAAAATTAACTAATTTAAATCCCTTACCCGCGGGTTCTCTCCCTTTGGAGAGATTTTTCCTCAAAACCTTGTTTTAAAATCCCTTTTATTAATAACCCCATCTTCCCTTATACACTTCGATCAGGGCTCCCCCTTTATTCTTTCCTAACAAGTGAATTTTAAAATTAAGAGTCTTCAATCTTTCTTCAAATGAAGTTTTTTAATGCTATGTATTAAAATTTTATTTTATTTCGCCCCGAATGTTTTCTAATGAAAATTTTTGCCATTCTGTAAAATGGAAACCAGAATTTAGCCGCATAATCTTTGGTGGAAAGGGCCTTACTAATGATGTTTTAAAGCTGCATATGACCCCCTTTGGACTTCTGTTGCTTACACTTCTTGATATAAATCCCGTAATCTATTTGCCTTATTACATACGCTTGGGCTTTTGCTGTTTTGGGTTTTAAAGGGTTTGCTGCTTACCATAACCCCCAACCCTTTTTTCGCAATCTGTTGGGCTAACCTATTTTAAAAAAAAATTTATAAGTGCAGGGTTATGGGACCCCCCGACTTCAGAACCTTGATTCATCTACATTGAAGCATCTGCCATTTTTTCTGCCCAAAGGTGAGTTTGTCTAAATCCCCGAGTTCCCAACATTACGTTTTAAATCAATTATCCTACCTATCTTCGTGTCATGGGCCCCTCTTTTAGTTTTGCTGCCAGTTTTGGCCCCCTTTACTACAAAAATGGACATAGACTCATTAAAAACATACAGAGAAGAATGAAAAAAATTTACGTGAAAGGGAATCCCTTAAAAGGACTTAAACCTTAAATCTCCACTCTCGGGAGGCGTAATTTTTGGGGGAATTCTTTAAAAGTGTATAAGGGATGACGGGCATAAAAAAGGGAGATTTAAAAAAGACGGGGTCGAACCGGTAAAAACCGGAATAAGGGATTTAAGTTGGTAAATTTAGATTTGAAGGACTAGGTAAGTATGGTTTCAACAGATTTGTAGTGAAGAATTGAGACATTTACAACACATGGGAATCTTTATTGAAGAAACTTTCCCCCCAACAGGGGCTTCATAGTCCAGTACAAAGTAAAGGGGTTAAGGAGAGTAGAAGATGGGGTAATCTTTCCCCTCAACCGGATTCGATGTGTTCATCCATTTTTTCTAGAAAGTGCACTAGTTTTGTTAAAGTTTCACCTTTTTTTTTTCCCGGGCCCCGGGCCCTTCCAAGTGGTGGCCCGGGGCCGGGCTCCGTCTGGGGAGTGTCTGAGCCCTAAGTCCCCATGGGAGGACACAAGTACCCCCCTCATCTTGTAAGGTAAAAACCCGGGCTCTGGCACCAAAACCATTGCCCTAAAGGGCAATGCATGGGTCGATCGTGCAGTTTCTGTTTTTCCTGTGTGGAGTTCGTGGTTGGGTTATTTCATTTTGTTGTTCGCAGGCCCTTTTGGGCCCAGGTCTTCCCGATGGTCCCCGGGCAGTCCCCCCCCGGGTGGGGGGGTGAGATAATCATCTTTCTTCTTTTTTGGGGCCCCCGGGTTGGAGGATGCGTCTTCTTCTATTTTGCGCTGATTCCCCCAAAGAGAAGCGGTGGCAGAGGCAGCATTTTACAGGGTTGTTGGACCACCCCCCAGCTTTAGGGGACAGAAATGCTGGGTAATGGTCAGGTAGTCGTGCTAGTGGGGGGTACCGTTTTAAAGGTCCCTATTCTAAGCTTCCTAAATTTTTTCTCTTGAGGTGGATTGACTTCACAAGGGTTGGGTGTTTGGCAGTGAGTGTTGGTCAGTCTTCGGGGGTGGTAGCAGTTTTGTCGTGGGATACTTGACTTTTCCGTCCGGAGGTGAGAGGGTTTTCTAAAGACAGCTTTGTTTTCTTATACCCTTGGGTTTTGTGTAGAAGTAAAACCCCCTTCAGATATGGCCCCCGTTTTGGTGCACGTGTCAGTGACAGTGGCACCGTGGGGGGTGCATCCGCATTTTCTTTTTTTTTTTGCTTTTTTGGGCGGGGCTTAATGGTAAGGGCGAGATTTCCGATGGTCAGTTGCCAGCAGTGGATAAGGGGTAGGGACTCTCATTGGTGGGTTTTGCCCGAGTCTCAGGGTCTCTGTTTGGGTCCACCCTTGGTCAGTGGAGGTTTGACGGGGGGAGCGTGGTGTGTGGTAATATTTGCAGAAATTTTTAGGATCTCAGTGGAAGGTGTGAGCGGGGGAATGTGAGGCCAGGCATATTATTGTTTGAAAATTTTTCATTGTGGGGGGTTTTGAAGGAACAGGCTCAGCTCTTTTGTACAGGCATACATAATGCAACAAAAACTTGGGGGGGGAGTAAAAGGGCGGCAGGGAATGGGGGGACGCTTGCGGGGCATGATATCTTGGTATGTCTGTTGGGAAGCTTGGCAAAGAAATATGTGGTTGCTTGTGGGTTGGGTTTTTTTGTTTTTGTTGTTTCTTGATATGTCTCTTCTGGTAGGGCACCGGGAGAAAGAGAGGGTGGTCATTTTGATTAAGCATTTGGTGGTGAAGCAGTAGTGAAAATTTTGAAGTATGACCCTCACGGCCCCAAGGGGGGAGCGAACTTTTTTCCCTTTGGGTAGGACAATTTTTGTGGTGTGTAAGTATGAGAAACATTTAGCACTGTGAATTTTTGGGAAATTTTCTCTGCTTCGATAAAGGCGGGGTTGATGGAAGTAGTAAAATAGCCACCCCTCAGCGAAGCTCGGTTGCCATGTTGACCACTGAAGGTGCCCTCACATGGATGAAGCATTGGTTTTTAGTAATGAAGTCCCCCTTTGGGCCCCAAGGGTTCTTTGCTTCGATAGATGATTGATTTCTTCAGGGTGCACGTGATAAGGTTGTCGATCGCTTGAGGAACACGTTCTCCTGGCCACAGTGGGGGAAAAAGTCAAGACAAAAAAATCCCGGGCCCGTAGAGGGGTGAGGGGGGGAAAGTAGTTTTAGCCTTGTTGTCCGTTGACAGACACAACAAAGGCCTCTTTGAGCGATAAAATCGCTTATTTTTGACTTGCAGCCTCCCCACTAACGACAGCTGCAATGCTATTTTGGGAATCATTGGGTGCCCCTCGCGGGTTTGTCTTTACTTGTTAGATAATGCATCGTAGAAAGCATGCTCGGGTTAGAAGGATGTTTGTGTGAGCATAGGTGTTGTTGTTAAGATTCCCCGGAAATTTCCCCGGGCCCCGGGGCCCTTCCAAGTGTGGGCCCGGCACTGGCTCCCTGTCAGGGAGTGTTGAGACCTAATCTCCCATGGGGGGGGAAAAGTACCCCCCCATCTGAAAGGAAAAAACTGGGGCTCTGGCACCAACCATCCTAAAAGGGAATGCAGGTGTCACGTGCTAGCGCTGTGCTCTCCTGTGTGGAGTGTCGTGTGTTGGGTTCATTTTCATTCATGTTATTGCAGGTCCTTCGGCCCAGGTCTTCTCCGATGGTGACCCCAGGGGCCCCCCGGGGTGGGGGGGTGACGAAATCACTTTTTTTTTTGGGGCCCTGGGGTTGGAGGATGCGCTTCTTTTCTTGCCGACTTCCCCAAAGAGAAGGCAGTGGGGCAGAGGCAGCAGTTACGGGTTGTTTGGGAGCCACACCCCAGCTTTAGGGACGCAAAGTCCCGGGGTGAATGGTCAGGGGAAAGTGTGCTAGACGGGGGTACCGTTTCAAGGTCCCTATTCTAAAGGCATCCTAAATTTTCTCTTTGAGGTGTACTTGACTTCCAAAGGGTGTTGGTGTTGGCAGTGAGTATTTGGTCATGTCTTCATGGTGTATGTAGCATTTTGGGTCGAGGTATACTTGACTTTCCCGTCCTGGAGTGATGATGGTTTTCTGAAGACAGCATGTGTTTTTTAACCCTTGGTTGTGTAGAAGTATACACCCTTCAAATCCCCCGTTGTGGTGCAGCAGGTCATGACGTGCACCGTGAGTGCTTTCCGCAGGTCTTGTTTTTTTTGCTTTTTTGGGGCTGGGGGCTGAACTTAAAGGGCGAGTTTTCCCGACTGGTCATTGCTCTAGCATGGATAAAGCTTTTAGTGGACCTATTGGGGGGTTTTGGGGAGGCCAGGGGCCCCTTTGTTTGGGTCCATCTCGTTCTAGTGGAGGTTTGACGCGGGGAGCAGGGGTGATGGGGTAATTTTTCGTAATTTTGGATTTCAGGGGAAAGGTGTGAGCAGGGAATGTGGGGGCCAGGCATATTGTTTATTTGAAAAAATTCATTATGGTGGTGTTGAAGGGAACAGGCTCAGCTGCATTCTGTAATGACATACAAAAAGCAAAAAGAATCTTGGTGGTCGGCAGTAGGGCTGGGAGGGATGGTGGAGAGCTGCTGGGTGTAGTATCTTGGTAGTGCGCTTGAACTTTCGATAGCAGAAAATTTTTTGGGGGGGGTTTGGGGGTTGGTTGTTTTTGAGTTGCTCTTTTGGTAGGGCATGGCAGCAAGAGTATTGGTCATTCTTGAGTTCAAGGGTTTTGTGTGAAACAGTTGCAATTCTTTAAGTCAGACCCTCCGGCCCAAGGGGGAGCAAACCTTTTTTCCTTGGGGACAATATTTGTGGTTTGTAAGTATGAGTAACAATTTACACTTTAAGATTTTGGAATTTCTTGCTTCGATTTTAAGGGTGGGTTTATTGGAAGTTTGTGAAAAGCCAGCCCCCGCGAGAGCTCTGGCTGCCATGTTGAGTCCTGAAGGTGACCCCTTTAGCATGGGTGAAGCATTGGGTTTTTAAATGAAGTCCACTTGGCCCAAGGGTTCTTTTTCTTTGTGTGACTTGATTTCTTAGTGGCCCTTCAGTGAAAAGGGGTCGAGTCGCTTGAGAACACATTTTTCCCGGCCCTCGTGCTGGGGAAAATCAAGACAAAAATCCTGGGCGGGTGGTAGTAGCTGGTGGTAAGTAGTTTCTCCCTCTGGTCTCGTACAGACGCAAAAAGCCTCTTTGAGCGAAAAATCCTTTTCATTTTCTTTCGCCTCCACTAACCAGTGCAATGTGTTTGGACGACTATTGGTTTTGCACTGTGGTTTTATCTTTACTCGTTTGAGAAAGATCGGAAAAAAGCAGTGCCTGGTGTAGAATGAATGAACCCAGCAAGACAAACAAACAAGCAAAAAGTCAGGAAGATCCCAATGGGATGAGCGGGGAAAATGGGGGCAGATAAGAATGCTCTGGAGAGGAGTGTTTATCAGAAAATAGGCCAGGGGGTTTCCCCGCAGCCCAAGGCATCGTGGGGCAACTTGAGAACGGAAAAAACAGGGGCTGTTGCATTGGGCTTTGGGGTTGAATCTTGAATCTTGGTAGTTGGGGAGCAAGGGAGGCCCCACAGAGGGGAAAACACATATGGGGGAGTTTTAGGAGTAACTGAGGAGGCAGGTTACAAGGGCCCCTTTTTGAACTTTTGAAGCGTTTTAGATAGGGGGGTATAGTTTAGCCTTGTTACTGAAGGTGAAAGAAGGCTTGATGAACCAAAAACTTGGGTGAGTGGAAAAAAGCGGGGGATTCACATGATACTTGACTGTTCCAGCACCGGGCTTTTGTAGAGTCAGCGGTCATGGGTCAGTATTTGAAGGAGAAGGTAAAAGGTAAGGGTTTTTCCCCCTGAGGGTTTACTGGAGCGTCGTTATCCCCTTTTGGAGTGGATTCAGGGGGAAACTACAATGGGGAGCCGGTGACGAGGGTCGACAAGAGCAGCTTAAGGGTAAAAGGTTTTTTGTAACAGAGGTGGGAAGGGGGGAAAGGTGTTTAGGCAAAATGATCAACGTTGCACGGTGGAAGGTTATAAAGTTGCGGAGCATGCTTGGGGAGGAGACAGGTCTGAGGGGCAGTAAATCAGTACGTTGGAAGGATCGAGTAGTCTGTGAAGGTGTGGATCCCAAAATTGAAGGCAGGCATTGTTTAGAGGAAAAGTCGTTAAAAGTGGTTTGAAATGCCCGGGGGGGCGGGTTTTTCAAGGTGTGATTCACCATGCAGTACAGCACCTTGGGAAAGGGGGAGGGGGAGAGGGAGTTGCGGGCGATGGGCCGTAGATAGCGTGTAGGTCTTGGTGGTGTGGTTTTTTGGTTTGGTTTTTGCGCGTGTGTCGGTGAATTGGAGGGTTCTTAGAACTTTAGTTTTCTTCAGAAAAATTTTTTTTGATTGGCACTTTCTGCAAGGGTAGATGATTACCCTTCAGTTAGAAAAAGTTGGGGCTGTTTAAGGGCAGGATGTGAAATCGGTCCTCATTCCCACATTTTGAACAAACTTTCTTATTTGGGGGGGGGGGTCCTTGGGGGGTTTTAAGGAGTAGCAGGGGCCCGCATTTGGGGGGGTGTATGTGAAACGTTTTTGTTCTTATACTAGGTGGATGTGGGAATATGGATGGCCGACCCTCAGAGAACTGGGCAGCCAGGAGAGTTGAAAAAGTAACTTTTGCATAATAAGGCGGGTCTTTTAGATGCTGTCTACCGAGGCCCAGGGGTTTTGTTCCCCCCAATAATGTCTTCAGTCTTTAGTAGAGAGAGATGACCAAATTTTTCCAGTTTTTTCACAAAGACCGAACGTTGACTTCAAGAATGGAGACGGGGGTAGAGTGAATTGTTGTGTTGAGGTCCGATGAAGAGTCGTCCATAAGTTTTGAGCTTCCGGGTCTTGCAGACACAATGAAGAGTCCTTCAAGAGGATTGCCCAAATTTGACCTGCAGGCGGGTCTTTAAACGACAGTACTAAAGCTAACTTCGAGGGGTCATTTTTGCACCTTCACAGGTTGATTTTCACACGATTCGACAGCATTTTGAAAAGGTCGAAGAAATTTTCTTGACTGCGACGTGGTTTCAGCCATCAAACTTGAACAAAGAAGGCAATTTTGAAGTCGACCCCCGGCCACGGTGGAGCGAACTTTTGTCCTTGGAGGGGCAATATTTTGTGGTGTTTTAAGTATAGAACAAATGCACGTAGATATGTTGGGAAATTTTTCTCTCGATGAAGGGTGGGTTGATGTGGAAGTATGAAAACCAGGCCCCCAGCGGAGCTCTGGCTGCCATTTGACGCACTGAAGGTGACCTTCACATGGGTGAACTTGGGTTTTTATAAGAAGTCCACCTTTGGCCCCAAAGGGGTTTTTTGCTTTTATAGATAACTGATTTTTTCAGTGGCCTTTTTAAATGATAAGGTTGTCGAGTCGCTTTGGGAAAAACAGTTCTCCTGGCCCTCAGTGCTGGGGAAAATAAGACAAGAAATCCCTGGTCTCGAAAGTGGTTTAGCATGGTGGTGGGAGTTTTCCAGCCTCGTGTGTCTGTACAGACGACAACAAAGGCCCTTTGGCGATAAATCGCATTACATTTTTACTTGCAGCCTGCCACTAACGACAGCGCAAGTGCTAGTTTGGACGACCATTGGTTGGCCATCCGGTTTGATCTTTACTCTGTTAGAGTAAGCATCGGGAGTAAGATGCTCTGGGTAGAAGAACTGAAATCCGCATAGGGCCAGAGAGGTGGCTTATATACTGCGGTAGATGAGTGAAGCAGGAAGGGGCGGATTTAGTGGGGGCCTTCACTAAAGTAAAGTAGGTCATGTCCAAAAGGGTTTTTGGGAAGCGTTGAAGTCTTTTACCCAAAATTCCTGATGTTTCAGTGTCTGACAGATGTGATGAACGGCTTTGAAACCCACAAGTTTAAAAATTTTAGACACTTTTGCAAACATGGGGGAACTTTATTGAAGAAACGTTTCGCCACCAGTGGGCCATCGTCCAATACAAAGTAAAATGGGGAAGGAGAGAGAAGTATGAGGTAATCATCCCTAACCTGGATTCGATTTTTCAGCCATCACTCTTGTGTAAGTGAGCAAAGGGCCAGAAGGTGGCTTATATACGCGGGGGGATGAGTTGAAACAGGGGGAGGGGGATCTTTGGGACCCGTCATAATGTAAGTAGGTCTCTCCAAAGGTTTGGGCAAGCGTTTAAGTCTTTTTACAAGATTTCCCTGATGTGCATGTTGACAATGTGATGAATGGCTTAAAACCCACAGATGAAGAAATTAGACACTTATGAACAATGGAATCTTATTGAAGAAGTTTC
>NW_026473290.1:0-10915 GCF_026875155.1 Cherax quadricarinatus | reverse complement strand
AGCCCGAAAAAAGGAAATATAAGTGATCACAGAAAAGAAAACAAAGGAAATTAGTGGCTGAGTGTTTATTGTTGGCCGTTGGAAGGGTGAACGGTTGTCAGGCCTAAATAGTGTTGCCATAATAACGCAGTGGGGTATTTGAAGAATAAGTGCGACTCAAGACCAGGGAGATAATAGATATGTATAGATGTGTCAGTAAATACAGTGAGTGAGTGAAAAAATTAGAAGAGCTAAGAGACTATAGTGCATACAGGAAGTTAGTGGAAAAATTACCGAGAAGCATCAAACATCAACTTCTGGGAGACAGGACAGACCAGCAACGTTACTGCACTGCCAGCCGCAAGTAATATTCACCTAGTTTGAGTTGCATGGGGTCAATAGTACCTGTCTCTAGCTGGAATTGGGGGTCACTCTCCTCAAGCTATCAGAATTAGAATAAGCAGCATTTACTGGCATTTAATAGAATTTAGAGGTAGCGGCATGTAGGCGAAGCCTAGTGTATTTATTTTTTAACGTAATTTTAAACGCATAAGAGTACAGTGGGAACCAAGAGATCGGGTACATATGCAATACATATGTAGTACATACGTGGGAAATAAGGACTATTTCCATAAACATATCCACACACACTTTGACCAGCTCTACCTGGAGCTCATTACCTTTGCAAATTCTCATGATTAATGTGTTTATGATTCATTACCTTTGCAATTATTCATGAGTGTGACCAGCTCTACCTGGAGCTCATTACCTTTGTAACTTGGTCATGATTATGACCAGATCTAGTTCATTACCTTTGTAACTTGCTCAGCTATCAAAACTTTGGAGTCCAGTCCCTGGACCAATTATGTACCTCTGTAATCTTTTGACTACCGCCCACAGGATGGGTATGGGGTGCATAATAAAAATATTAAACTAAATTAAACTAAACACTTGGTGAGAACAGAATCTGCTGTTAGGCAATTGAATAGCTGTAGCACATACACACACACACACACACACACACACACACACACACCTGGAACGAAACAAGAGTATAAATGCCAACAAGCACGGATTCACGGAAGGCAAATCCTGTGTCACAAACCTTCTGGAGTTTTATGATAAAATAACAGAAGTAAGACACGAGAGAGAGGGGTGGGTTGATTGCATCTTCTTGGACTGCAAGAAGGCCTTTGACACAGTTCCTCACAAGAGATTAGTGCAGAAGCTAGAGCATCAGGTGCATATAACAGGAAGGGCACTGCAATGGATCAGAGAATACCTGACAGGGAGGCAACAACGAGTCATGGTACGTAATGATGTATCACAGTGGGCACCTGTGACGAGCGGGGTCCCACAGGGGTCGGTCCTAGGACCAGTGCTATTTTTGGTATATGTGAACGACATGACGGAAGGGTTAGACTCAGAAGTGCCCCTGTTTGCAGATGATGTGAAGTTAATGAGGAGAATTAAATCTGATGAGGACCAGGCAGGACTTCAAAGAGACCTGGACAGACGGGGACACATGGTCCAGCAAATGGCTTCTCAAAATTTAATCCTGCCAAATGCAAAGTCATGAAGATAGGGGAAGGGCACAGAAGACCACAGACAGAGTATAGGCTAGGTGGCCAAAGACTGCAAACCTCACTCAAGGAGAAAAATTTTTGGGGTGAGTATAACACCGAGCATGTCTCCGGAAGCACACATCAATCAGATAACTGCTGCAGCATATGGGGCCGGGCAAACCTGAAAACCCAGCATTCCGATACCTTAGTAAGGAATCATTTAAGACACTGTACCCCGGGTGTATGTCAGCCCATACTGGAGTATGCAGCACCTGTTTGGAACCCGCACTTGATAAAGCACGTCAAGAAACTAGAGAAAGTAAAAAGGGTTTTGCCGACAAGGTTAGTTCCAGAGCTAAGGGGAATGTCCTATGAAGAAAGATTAAGGGAAATCGGCCTGACGACAGGGAGGACAGGGAGGGTCAGGGGAGACATGATAACGACATATAAAATACTGCGTGGAATAGAAAAGGTGGACAAAGACAGGATGTTCCAGGGAGGGGACACAGAAACAAGAGGCCACAATTAGAAGTTGAAGACACAAATGAGTCGAGAGATAGTAGGAAGTATTTCTTCAGCCCATAGAGTTGTAAGGCAGTGGAATAGCCTAGAAAATGACATAGTGGAGGGAGGAACCATACACAGTTTTAAGACGAGGTTTGATAAAGCTCATGGAGCGGGGGAGAGAGGGCCCAGTAGCAACCGGTGACGAGGCGGGGCCAGGAGCTAAGACTCGACCCCTGCAACCACAAATAGGTGAGTACAAATAGGTGAAACACCACACACACACACAACACACACACACACACACACACACCACACACACGACACACGCACACACGCACACACGCACACACACACACACACACACACACACACACACAAACACACATATATACAGGATTTCACACCTTCCTGTGAAGTGACGCTTTTAACCCTTCCTTTCCCCCCATCTCTCTCCCCCCCCTCTCTCTCTTCTCTCTCTCTCTCTCTCTCTCTCCCCTCTCTCTCTCTCTTCTCTCTCTCTCTCTCTCTCCTCTCTCTCTCTCTCTCTCTCTCTCTCTCTCCCTTTTCTCTCTTCCTCTCTCTCTTCCTCTCTCTCTTCCTCTCACTTTTTTCTCTTCCTCTCTCTCCTCTCCCTCTCCTCTTCCTCTTCTTTTTTTTCTCTCTCTCTCTCTTCCCTTGTCACTCCTCCCCTCTCTCTTACCTTTTCCCTCTCTCTCACTTTCTCCCCCTTTTCCCTTCTTTTCCCCTCCTTCTAGGCTCCCCTTCTCTCTCTCTCTCCCTCTCTCTCACTCTCTTCTCCTTTTTCTTTTTTTTTCTTTCTCTCTTTCACTAAAAAAAAAAAAAAAAAAAATGGTTGGGACTCGCAGGAATCAGGGATCAGATGACAATGGTACTGGTAGGGAGGAATGGATGGAGGAACTGTGGAAAAGGATAGAGCAAGAATGGGAGAGAAAATTAGGAGAGCTTTCTGAAAAAATGGAGAAAGAGCTCTCTGTGAAATGGGAAAAGAGGTTGGAGAAGGAGACGAAGAATTGGGAGGCACAAGTCGAAACTGCAGTAGCCAGGGTAAAGGTCCTAGAATTTGAGGTAAACAGGCTGAACCAAGTCTCAGGGGTAGTAACCAGAGAAGACATACCATACGAAGCTGAGAGGCTGAACAGGAAGGAAGGAAATATGAATTATGCTAAGGTCATATCAGCCTGCAAAGAAGGGCCAGGGAGTGGAAGGGAAGAGCAGATGGGTGCAGATGGAGAGGGAGATAGGTTGAATGCTGAGGCACAACCATGCTACCAAGAGCCAATGGAAAAATCAAGGGAGAAAATGACCACATACAGACAGGAACCAGAGTCACAGAGGGAGAGGCAATGGGAGGAGGAAAGGGCAAAATCAGTGATTATCCATGGGCTTCGGGAAAAGAGGGGAAAGGACACACACTGAAAGACGGCAGGAAGAAAGAAAGGAATTGAGAAAATCATCACGGAAATGGGGGGAGAAAAACAGGGATGAGATTGTAAAATTTCAGAGAATAGGGGGGTACTTGAAGGGGAGAAATCGACCGATCAAGCTGATTCTCAGGACAGAAACAGTGCGGAACAGGATCCTCCAAGAGAAACCACGGTTGAAAAGCTCGGAAGAGTACAAGAAGGTGTTCCTAGACAGAGACAGAACACGAATAGAGAGACAGCAGCTGAGGGAGAGGACAAAAAAGCGAAAGGAGCTAGGAAAGGAGACAAGGATGGAACCAGCAGAGGTCAGTCAGAGCAGAACAGAGCACCAAGGGCAAGCACACACACAACCATTCAAATCATTATGAAGCTGTGTGTAGTCTGTGGTCAGTCAAACAAACGGGCTTCCACATGCATAAATTGTCATTTCTGTGGAAATTGGTGTCACGCCCCTTGTGCAGATATCCAAGAACTAGCTACAAGCAGTATTAAAACAGGGAAGTGTTTTTGGGTATGCCCAAATGAGATAAATCTGTGGACTAAAATCACAAGGGTATTAAAAGAGGTCAACATCAAAGCTGCTTTCATAGAAAACCTGGAAGCTTTCTACAACAGATGGGAACATAAAAAGTCCCGGGGTTGATGGTACTGCCCCTTTATACTGGCCAGTAGTCAGAAACTGTAAGGCTGGAGATGATGTCCTGTAGTCAGTAAATGGGGGGTGATAGTGCTGTCCTGGGAGACAGTAATGGTGAAGCTGGAGGTGCTGTCCTGGGAGACAGTAATGGTGAAGCTGGAGGTGCTGTCCTGGGAGACAGTAATGGTGAAGCTGGAGATGCTGTCCTGGGAGACAGTAATGGGGAAGCTGGAATGCTTTTCCTGGGAGACAGTAATGGTGAAGCTGGAGATTTTGTCCAGGTAGTCGGGAATTTACGCAGGAAGGAATACATATGAATGACCTCATAGGGGAAAAGGAGCCATAGTAGGGAAACAAGTGTAGTCAAAGATAAGATAAAACCAATATTGCAAACTAGAAATACCGCAGGAAATAGCAAACAAGAGGACTCCCCTAGCAATAGTGAGGATTTACCAAAAACAAATGGTGGGAAGCTCCATTGTTGGTGCTAGGGAGGATAGAAATAAGACAGGGAAAACATGCACCAACAGGGAATACAGTCACAAAAACCCAAGGCAAACGGAAACCAAGCCTGTGCACATACTAGCATCGGTATCTGCTGGCAGGGGAAATCGGGAAAAAACAGATGGGAAAAAAAACCAACTATTCCCACCCTAGGAAATGCCAGCCAAATACAACGGAAAATGCAAACTCCCTTCCTGTAAGCTTTTTCCCCCTGAAGTGTCCCTTTTCAGTACAGGAAAGACTGTGTATAACTTAAATTGCCGGCATCCCTTTTAAAGGGACAAAAAGATACAAAAATCCAGGCCATGGGAAAAAATGGGTAGCCCAAACCCCTCAAGGGGAGAGGTTTTTTAGTGCCAGGAAGGAAAAAAAAATGGAGGGAAAAGGCAGAAAACGTACACCAAATCCGTCATTTCCCGGAGTGGGAACCCCAGTCGATGGCCCCCACTCCAAACCCAAAGATACAGATATAAAGCCGGAAAAAAAATCCCCCCCGCCAACAATACCCCCACCCATAAAATTTTTTCTTTGCAAAAATACAGGGTCTAAAGCCACAACAAACAACAAAATACCTTTTTAAAACCTGGACTGTTGCGAGGCAAAGGCAAAGTTCGCGGCTTTCATGAACCCACATAAAGGATCACTTGGAAACGAAAAAAGGATCCCAGGTTACAACCATAAGATGTGACAGATGAACAGGCCAAAAGGGGGGGGGGGGGGCCTGTCATTGCAAGTCACTTGTTTGCACAGAAATCTAAATGCCCCAAAAGATGTTTGGAAGTTTTAGCGTAAAGGTCAGAACCAAAACCAGTCATTGTATAGTCTCAAGCCTCCGGTGCAACATCCCAGCAATTCCAGGAACAGCTTTTAAAAAAATTGACCATTTTGGGAAAAATCCCCATCCTGCCCCAATATCTTGCTCCGGGGGGATTTCAACTTAAGGCCCAAAAATGGGGAATATAGCAAATTATTTTTTGCAGTAAAAACACCAGGAGGCAGCTTGTAAAAACTCACACTCACGCAGTTTTTAAAAATCTCTGCACAAAATTAAATTTTAAAACCCAGCAAAAATAGACCCTACTAACGGGGAAAATCACTAGCTCATCTTCACTAACAATATGACTATAAGAAAATACCATATAAAAAAACAATATACTCAGATCACAACAAAATTTGAGGTTGTATGTATGCGCGGAGCCCCAGACCGACATAAGGAGATTAGCCGAGGGAGCATTCCCCAAATTCAATTTAAATAACAAAAACATAAAGTGGGCCCAAAGTAAACCAAATTTCCCTAACCGATAAAAGGGGGAAAGATTACAAAGCAACACAGACCCCAATTATCCCTAGAACAGTTTAAACTCGGTAGCACTCGTGTATGCACGGCTTATTCCTCTAAGAAAGGAGGATAGTGAAAAAAAGAAAGAACGGGCGCTCCTTTACAGGGCGGAAAAAATAACAGGCGGTAAAAAGGTCAATAATCTGAAAGCGTGGGGAGACACTGGTAGAAAAATAGCAAGCATCGAACTTAAGCAAAAAGAATCCTTTAGGATCAGGAATCGCGGGAAAAACTAAAGCCATAAATAAATCGAAAAAAACCCCAAAGTATTTCTTCCCCTATCCCAAACAAAATCGAGAACAACTCCAGTATTGGGCCCCTCTTAAACAAAAAGGGCCCCTACACGATACAAAAAGGAAATGAGTGGCTATCAAGTCCCAATATGACTCAGTTTTAGAAGCCGCTAAACCCGACTGAGAGTCGAAAATCAAATGAATTTTTTATGAGAGGGGCCCCAAAATTTTTATTAAAACAAGCCTATCCGATTTACCGACGCCAAATGACTTCGAACAGGGGATAAAGACATGCCCATGCACTTGCCCCCGGGCCGACTCTGGAACTTGTGTTCATCAAAAACTGCAAAAAGCCCCCATCACGAGCCTTTTTCCCCCCTATGGGGAGGGGCTGGGCCCGGGGGTCGTCCACGTTACTAAAAACAACCCGACATGCCCCATCACAAAGGGGGCGTAAAGCAACAGCAAGAATACAGACCCCAAAAGCACTAACATCCCTATCATAAAAATCTTTGAAAGGGGCCTAAGGCAAGATCACCACGCATCTAGAAACCCATCAGTTACAAACCCCCGGGCAACTGGGTTTAGAACAGGTCGCTCCTGTCTGTCTCAACTATTGGGCCCTAGAAAGGTCCAAAAAGCACTAGAAACAAAAAGAAGCGATGTAAAATATACAGACTTTTCAAAAGCCCCCACAAGTGTACCATGGGGTAAAACGCACAAAAGCGTGCTAAAGGAATAACAGGAAAGTCGGTGATGGATCTATAATTTCCCACAAAAGAACACAGAGGTAGTCGTCAAAAGAGTAAAGTCCGAGGCAGCTAGGGGGAAAAGCTGTTTCCCCAAAGGGACGTACTCGTCCCATCTTGTTCCTCATCCTTATATCCGCATAGACAAGGATGCACCACAGCCCGGTCTTCCTTTGCAGATGACACCCGAACCCGGGCATGACAGTGTTTTTTCCCATTCCCAGACACTGCAAACCCTCCGGGCAGACATAAAACCAAATCTTTCAGTGGGCTGCAAAAAAACAAAAAGGAATTAACGATGAAAAATTTTAAAATTTACTCAGATATGGTAAACTTTAGGAAAAAAAAATCTTCATAGAGTACAAAAAAAATTTCGGGGCCACAAAATAGAGGAAAAACCAACGTCAAAGCCCCGGGGGAGTGTTCTTTTCGGGGATCTCCCCCTTCAAGGACCATAACATTGTATCAATCGCATCTGCTAGAAAAATGACAGGAGGGATAATAAAAACCTTTCCCAAAACTAGGGGGGCCCAAAGCCCATGAGGGCCACTCTTCAGGTCATTTTTTTCTATCTAGGCGGGAATATTGCTGCACACAACGCACCCTTTAAAAGGCAGGTGAAATTGCCGCCCTAAAAAAATGTACAGGGGAACTTTCACGGCGGGAAAAAAAACGGAAAATAAAACACCTCAATTATTGGGAGCGCTTGGGGTTCCAAAACCCGTATTCCCTGGAAGCAGGAGGGGAGATACATGATTATTTACCCTGGAAAATCCTAGGGGGACTAGTACCGAATTTTGCACACGAAAATAAACCCACTACGAAAGCAAAAGACTTGGCGACGATGCACCACCCCCCCAAATTGAAAAGCAGGGGGTCACTAGCAAGTTAAAAGACCTTTCAATAAGTGTCAGGGGCCCGAGACTGTTCCAACTGCCTCCCAGCACACATAAAAGGGGGTTACCAACGGGCCCCCCGGGGGTCTTAACTGGCACGGGGCAAGCACCTAAAGTCAGTTCCGGTTTAGCCGGGCTGTGGGGTCGTATGTTGGGGTTTTCGTGCAGCCAGCAGCAAAAAGCCTGGTTGATAAAGGCCCCTATCCACCAAAGGGGGCCTGGTCTCTAACCCGGGGCCCCGGGGGCGTTGAACCCCGGGAAATCTCTCCCGGTAAATCCCGGTTAAAACTATCCTTTAGAACCCCACAACCTATCCCCACCAACCCAACAAAACAATACAATCCATACCCACAGCTTTTCCCCCCAACCCCAACCAAAAGAATTTCCCCCAGTATGCTAACCCGGTACCCCACCCCCACAGGGGCCCCCCAAAACCCCAGTGTTGGAAAGGAAACTGAAGGCATGGTAAAAACAAAAGGACGGAAAAAAAACAAAAAAGTGGGGGGGGAAATGGGACAAAAGAGTCAAAGAGGCATCACCAACATCATAGCGATCACAGAAAACCCAAACTTACAGGGAAGGGTAACAGAAAGTATCTTTTCCAGCGGGGTACCAGAAACCTGAGAAAAGACAGAAGGGGCCGGGGGGGGGGGAGGAGTGGCCAAAGTGATCAAACACTGATGGGAAATTTTGATGAGCTGGAGAGAGGAACGGGGAGAAGAAAGTGATTACATAGGGGGGAAAGCTTCACTCTGGGGGCCCCAAGGTGAAAATTGCAGTGAGTATAACCCCCACAGAACGCGGAGGCCAAGGCAAAGTAGCGAAGAAATAAGCGATGGTTGACACACTGGCTGCAGGGGCCCAGAAGGCTCATGCATGCAGGGAAAGCTCCTGATCATGGGTGATTTTAAACCACAAGGGACGACTGGGGAATTTGGACCCACAGGGGGGGCCAAAATACATGGGGGCTAAGTGTGGGGTGGGTTTTGGAAAACTTCAGTCCCAAACACGTAGGGACACTACAAGGAGAGAGGAGAGGATAACCCAGCAAGAGGGACTTAGTTTCCCCTTTGATTGCAGATTTTGGGACCCCTGGGGCCGCGATCATGTGGTTTGATTTCGAATACACAGTAGGCTACAAGTGGGGGGGAAGGAAGGGCCCAGGACAAATAAAAACCAAAAATCGGAAAGGGGGACTACACAGGAATGGGAAAACTTCCTGAATGAGGTTCGGGGGACAGAAAACTGGCAGGGAAGCCTTTAATGAGATGAGGAATATGTACAACAAGTAAGGGGGCTGAGGGAGGTTTGTACCCAAGGGTAACGGGAAATAAGGGAAAAAAGCAGGATGAGCCCATGGTTCACCCAAAGATGCAAGGAGCAAAACCAAGTGGCTGGGGAAATGGAAAAATATAGAAGGAAAAGGGACAGGGAATAGGAGAGCGTCGTAGAGAGAAACAAAATTTGCACAGAAAGAAGGGGGCCCAACGTAAATATGAAAAAATGAATAGCACAAAAGCCAAATCTGCCCCGAAGTGTTATAAGCCACTCGGGAAGAAAAAAATTTTAAGGACCGGTAATCGGCTAAGAAGGGAAGGAGGAGAGACAACAAGAAATGACCGTAAGTATGGGGGGGAACTAAATAAGAGATTCAAAGAAGTGTTCACAGAGGAGACAAAAGGGGGCCCCAGAAAGACAAGAGGTGGGTTTACACCACCAAGTGTGGAACGTACACACAACCGAGAAGAAGTGAAGAGGCTTCTGAGGAGCTAGTTTACCCAAAGGCAATGGGGCCAGATAACATCTCTCCATGGGTCCTGAGAGGGGGAGCGAGGCGCTATGTGTCCCCCCTAACAACAATTTCAAAAATCTATCGAACAGGGAGATTGCCTGAGGCATGGAAGAAGAAAAGGGGTCCAATTTTTAAAAAAGGAACAGACATGAAGCACTAAACTAAGACCTTGTCCTGACATGTATGCTGCAAAATCATGGAAAAGATTGTCAGGAGAAAAATGGTTGAACATCTAAAAAGGGAATGATCTCGTAAACCACAGCCAACTGGTTTCAGAGACGGGAAATCCTGGTCAAAAACCTACTGGATTTCTATGACTGGTGACGCAGTAAGACAAGAGAGAGAGGGTGGGGGGATTGTTTTCTTGGACTGCAAGAAGGCGTTTTACACGTACCACACAAGAGATTAGTGAAAAAAAGGAGGACCCAAGCAGGGGTAACAGGGGAAGGGTGCAAGGATAGGGGAAAACTTTTCAGGAAGACGCGGAGTAATGGTACGTGGCGAGGTGTCAGAGTGGGCACCTGTGACCAGCGGGGTCCCCCAGGGGCAGTCCTAGGACCAGGCTGTTTTTGGTATTTGTGAATGACATGACAAGGAATAAATTCCCAGGTGTCCCTGTTTTAGTGACGGAATTGATGGAAAAAGTTCACGATCGAAGACCAGGGAGAACTACAAAGGGTTGGACGGCCGACATGGTCCAGCAATTGGGTCCTGGAGTTCATCCCACCAAGTGCAAAGTCATGAGGATTTGGGGGAAAGGCCCAAAAAAGACCGCAGTTAGGGGGGAGAGACTACAAACATCACCGGAAAAAAACTTGGGTGAGTTAACACCAGGCAAAATCTCCTGAAGTCACATCAAACCCAAAAAAACTGTGCGCATTGGGGGCCTGGGGAAACCCCAGAACAGCATTCCCACATCTTTAATAAGGAATCGTTCAGGGCCCTGTACACCCTGTCGTTAGGCCCCTGTTGGGGGTATGCGGCACCCGTTTGGAAAAACCCCACTAGCCAAGCCTAAAGAAACTAGAGAAAAATGCAAAGGTTTTCAACAAGATAGTCCCAAGTTAAGAGGTAGTCCTATGGGGAGGTTTTGGGGAAATCAACCCGACACATGGAGGACAGGAGAGATAGGGGGGACGATAACGACTTACAAAAAAACGAGGGAATTGACAGGTGGACAAAGTTAGTTTAAATGTTTATTATGCACCCATACCATCCGTGGGCGGTAGTCAAAAAATTAAGAGGGCATAATTGGGCCCGGGACTGGAC
>NW_026473289.1:0-11135 GCF_026875155.1 Cherax quadricarinatus | reverse complement strand
AAACTGGACAAAGCACCTAAAGTCGGTTCCTTTGACCCCCCGGGGTGTGGCTCGTCGTTGGTTTGCGTACACCCCAACAGTAACCCCTGGTTGATAGCTTGATCCCCCGGGAGGCCGGGTCACAGACGGGTTTTTGCGGGGCTTTGACCCCCGGAATTTTCCCCAGGAAAAACTCCAGGTAATAGGTATATGTAATACAGGAGAACCCCTTTTGTAGAGCAGGTTAGGCCCTAGGCTATCACTGTAAAGTGAATCATAGCCTTTTTAATAACAAAAAAGGCACAATACCGTGTGACTTTTTTAAATTGTCCAAGTCGGACCGAAACGTCGTCGTAAGCTCCTCCCTTCTATGTGCGGGTTATTTGTGTATGTTTTTTTCACTTTCAAATGCCTATAAAAGCCTGATAACATTTTTTACACTACCATATTTTAAAGAGAAATATAGCTAGGCATAAAAAATGCATATACAGTACACACTTTTACTTCCTTAAAATAGTTTTCATCCTCAGTTTATATGAGTGGTGAATATATTTATTGTAGGAAGTTTGAATAAATGAAAAGTGGGTATAATTGGGAAAAGTGCTGTATCAAATTCAAATTCAATGAAATGCTGTAAAGTGAAGCAGGGCCTGCTTGTACTTTTTTACCTACCTTACAAAAATTTTTTGTTCCAATAAAAAAAATGACATAATAAAATATTAAGCATAAAAATGACATGTAATAAAATATTGTTAAGCATTTTGGGTCTGCTTGATACCCCCATGTGTGCCAAGTTTGTGCTTATCAACCTGATCCTTCATTCCTCACTCATCTTTTTTTCCCTTTTTCTACCTACCACTGTCCATCACATTCCTCTCTTCCTCTTATCTCTCTTTTATCATAATTTTTAAAGGGGTGGACCAGTAAACCTTTTGGAAGACCTGTCAGATGACAAAAGCTCCAGCAGTCATCATGTAACTAAGACCCGCATGGGGAAACACTTGTCCTGTTTCCTGACAAATCTTTCTAACCAAACCCTTTTTTGAATGATGTTGAAGGTTTTTTTTTTCTCTCTCTCTCTCTCTGACAAGCATCATCTCTCTTCATTCTTCTTCCATCTATTGTCTCAACCCAGAGCTACAATTTGTAATATTCATAATGTAAATTATAAAAATAAGTAGGTACCCACTAAGCTTATGCTCACAAGGTAGGTCACAAATTAAACATCATCTTCATAACACTTACAAATCCATACAGATTAACTGAGAGACAATGAGTTTGCATGTGTGACAGCTGGAAAAATATTTCTTTTTTTTTATAACTGGATATAGTACACTGTTATTGTTGCATTCACCAGGGAGCACTAATCCTCTAGAGGTCAGAGAGAGAAGCCTAGGAAAATGTAAAAGCAATCAAGTTCTTTCCCAAATGGAAGTTGAGTTCCTTGGATCAAGAGCCCCAAACCATTATCCGAGATTCCATTTGAAGGGGAATGAATAAATGGAAATGAAAACTCTTACATCTTACTATTTTAACATTTTATATGATAAAAACAACAGGTATTATAATAAATTCATTATAGATAAATTAACAAATAATGTAAAAGAAACATTAAAAGTCCATTTTCCATACATAATCAAAAACTGAAATTTAAAATTTTTACTATTTTATTAGTTTTCATAATAAAATACAGTGAAAATTGAAGCTAAGACATTTCTTTCCATATTGATCAGAAAAAAAAAGAATTTATTGCAACTAAATAGAAGAAGTCAAACTACGGGTCTATTTATTTATACCATTTTCCATAATTTTTATTTCTCAAAAAACAATTTTAATTAAACAAAATTACTGAGAATGAATTTTTTAGTTGCTTAATTAATAATTATTTATATTTGACATTTAGAGCAAGGGCTAGTAACCGTTTCTCCTGTATAACATAGATTCTACTAGTTTGGAATTTCCCAAATTCCTTCATTTTGTTCCAACGAGCCCATGGAAGTCACTGAATTATAAAGTCATTTAAAAAAATAACTAGGGAATCTGTCTCATGTCCCACCTTATTGTACAAGAGAGGGGGCCCATGTTCTCTCGCATGCTATCTCATTACTTTTTAAACAAGTCACTAGAAACTAGCACCTTCCCGAAACTACTCAAGACGGCAAGGGTTTTACACCAATACATAAAGGTAGTGGCCCCTACAGTTTTAAAACAACAAATAGGCCAATATCAAAATTACCATTGCTATCCAAAATTTTTTGAGAAACTCGTGCACAGGAGACTATATTAATTTATAACGGCAAAAAACGTACTAAACCCCCTGCCAATTTGGATTCGGGAAAAAAATAAAAGCACTAACGATGCAATCATAAAAATGCTAGATCTGCTTTACACAGCATTGGAAAATAAGGAAATCCACTAGGAATTTTTATTGACCAAAGGGAAAAGCTTTTGACACAGTAGACCCCACGGCATCCTACTCCACAAACGTGACCATTATGGTATAAGGGCCATGCGCTTGCATATTTCAAATCTTACCTTACTAATAGGTTCAGTATGTCACCATTAAAGACACAGCATCAACAACACAGCCCTTGATACTGGAGTTCCAGGGAAGTGTCCTTGGTCCCCTGCTCTTCCTCATATACATCAATGATCTTCCAAACGTATCTCAACACCTGAACCCCATTCTCTTTGCTGACGACACGACTTATGTCATCTCTCACCCTAATCTTGCCACCCTCAACACCTTGTTAATGAGGAGCTGATCAAATATCGACTTGGATGACACCCAATAAACTTACACTTAACACTGACAAAACCTACTACATTATGTTTGGTAGCAGAGCAGGAGATGCGCAAATTAACATTAAGATCGAACAACACTCAAATTTGCCAGGCATAATGAGGGCAAATTCCTAGGCCTATACCTCGACAACAACCTGAACTTCAGCACCCCTATCCAACACATAACCAAAAAAGTATCCAAAACGGTTGGGATCCTCTCCAAGATACGATCTACGTGCCGCAAACTGCCCTTACACATACCATTCACTTACATATCCATACCTCACCTATGCTATCTGTGCTTTGGGGTTTCAACTGCAGCAACACACCTAAAGCCAATAATAACCCAACAAAAAGCCGCAGTAAGAATAATCACTAAATCCCATCCTGGCAACAAAACCCCCCCACTCTTCATAGATCTAAACTTACTCCCTGTTCAGTACATCCACACTTACTACTGTGCAATTTACATCTACAGGACCTTAAAATTCCAATAATTTAAACCCTTTACCTAAAACGCTTTTGATAGTTGCGACGAACCCACAGGCACAAACACCAGACACAAACATCTCTAGACATTCCCGTGTCAGACTAAAACCCTTTACAAAAATTCAATGTATGTCAAAGGCCCTAAAATCTGGAACACCCTACCTGGAAAATTCTAAAACTGCAGACACATTCATCACCTTCAAAACTACCATCAGAAAACATCTTATCTCCCTGATACACCCTTCAACTAATTACACGAATACCACCCGGTGGTTAACACTTACACTCACTCACCCATTTGACCATAAAAAAATATCAATCTCAATCTCAAAAAAAATGAATCTTAACTAGTCATAAGTTGGCCTGTGATACTCCAATACTGGAAACTATGTATGTGCAAAACAAAAGCATTCCACATTGCTAAACTCACAAACAGTATTTAGTCACTTAGCCATAATACCAACTTACCTCATAATTTTGTAATATTTTAAACTTATGATTTAATTTAAGTCTGCCTGAAATGCCTAGCCATGCTAGGTGTTCTAGTGGTACACTCTGTAATTATTATTTTACTACATGTAAACCACACAATAACCAAATTCTGTAAACTCAGCATTGTAATCCTTATAGAGAATAAACTTTGAATTTGAATTGAATTTGAATTTGAAATGTAAAAGGAGAAACTTTCGTTTTTCTTTTTGGACCAACCCACCTCGGTGGGATATGGCCGGTGCGTTGAAAGAAGAAAGATTTGACATTTTTTATATACACAAAATCTTTTAAATAATATTACTGCACATAGTAAAGCTGCATCGAAGACTTCAAAATTATGAAGAAAATATTAGAAAACTTAAATAAGAATACAGTACATTTTTAATGAGAATGAATATTTTGTCAAAATTATCAGAATCAAAACATACGACACTTAACTCATTCGAGCTACCATACTAAACATTGTAAATAAACATTAAATTTCTGCCGCTGGAACAGCAAGAGGCCACAGCTGTAAATTGAGAAAAAAATTGGAGCTGAAGGGATACAGTAGGACCCCTATATCTACGGGTCTAGTACCCCCAGTTTCAGTTATCCACAGTTTACCGTGGCCTGCAAATAACCCTTAATTTTGCTTAATAATGGCCTTAAAGTGCAAAAGTAGTGATGGTGGCAGTTCTTCAAAGTCTAAGAGAAACCGTGAAATGCTTCCCATCAGTGAAAAAGTGATAATTCTCCACTTATTGTGCATAATTTATTAATTAAAATTTATAATAGGTATGTATAGGACATAAAACATAGAAAAGAGTAAGGTGATGAGGGTATCAAATGATTTAGATAAAGAAAAATTGGATATCAAATTGGGGAGGAGGAGTATGGAAGAAGTGAATTTTTCAGATACTTGTGAGTTGAATGTCGGTGGGTGGATTTATAAAGGATGAAGCTAATCATGAATTGATGAGGAAAAAAGGTGAGTGGTGCGTTGAGGTACATATGGAGTCAAAAAACGTTATCTATGGCGGCAAAGAAGGGAAAGTTATGAAAGTATAGTAGTACCAACCACTCTTATATGGGTGTGAAGCTTGGGTTTTGAATGCAGCAGCGAGGAGGTGGGTTGGGCAGTGGAGATGTCCTGTCTAAGGGCAATGTTGGGGGTGTAAATATTATGCAGAAAATTCGGAGTGTGGAAATTAGGAGAAGGTGTGGAATTAATAAAAGTATTAGTCAGACGGTGAAGAGGGCTGTTGAGGTGGTTTTTGGGCATTTAGAAAAGAATGGATCAAAGTAGAATGAAGGGAGAGCATTTAAATCTGTAGGAGAAGGCAGGGAGGGTAGGGTCCTCGAGAAAAGGTTGGAAGGAAGGGGTAAGGGAGGTTTTGTGAGCGAGGGGGTTGGACTTCCAGCAGGGCGTGCATGAGCGTGTTTGATAGGAGTGAATGGAGACGAATGGTATTTGGGACCTGGCGATCTGTTGGAGTGTGAGCAGGGTAATAGTTAGTGAAGGGATTCGGGAATACCGGTTATTTTTATATAGCCGGACTTGAGTCTGGATAATGGGAAGTACAATGCCTGACCCTCTAAAGGTGTGGGTTTCAGGATAGTAGCAGTTTGAGGATTTGTTGTGTATCTTTATACGTTATATATGCTTCTACTGTTGTGTTTCTGAGCACCTCAGCATACTAACAGTGATTATTGTGAGTGAGGTGAAGTGTTGAATAATGATCGATAGTATTTTCTTTCTTTTTTGGGTCACCCTGCCTCGGTGGGAGATTGGCCGACTTTTGAGAAAAAAAAAATTGTATAGCATTATATTAGGAGTTCACTACTATCTGCAGTTTTGGTTATCTGCAGTAGGTCCTTGGAATGCATCCCCTGTGGGGATATCACGGGGGTTCATACTGTACTAGGAAATTTTGTCTTGCACAGGGTAGATCAACAGAATGAATAACAAGATGTAGAAAGTGGTACACCCATTGGAATTGTTTTAAATTATATGAAAGGAACAAATTATTGAAGACTAGGACACAAGAGTATTTTAATAAGTATATGAAGGCAAAAAGATTAATAATTATTAGAACCCATGAGCTTATCTCTGCTCCTGCAGCTACAATCAAGTAATTATAAATAGTAAAAACACCCTGCCTCGGATTGGGATATGGGCCAGTTTTGTTGAAAATAAAAACCAATACATTACAAACTCTCCTCACTTAGGGACGTACTGTTTACCGATAATTCAGGACTTATGAGGGTTCTATCCAGACTAGTATGTTACGTTTATAATGTACATTGGAGCTTATTTACTCTCATTTCTGTTTGATTAATATATACAGATAGACTACTGTATAAACATTAAATAAACTATAGTGCAAAGGTGACATTAAAACATATCAAAGAGGATGACACGAACCTCAAACCAACTATAGTATGCTCATCACTTAGCTATGTATTTGTTTACCAACGTATGTTTAGGAACAGAAATCCATCGATAAGTGAGGAGAGGCTGTATAATGTAACTGATATAGTACAATACTGCATTATTTTTCTCATTTATGTACTTCTTTGTCCACCACCAATATGGCTCTTCATTATTATTTTTTTTTTTTCAACATGTCGGCCGTTCTCCCTCCGAGCCAGGGTGGACCCAAAAAAAAAAAGAAAGAAATATTCCCCGAAAAGAAGAACATACTTTCATCATATTCAAACCTTTCACCACACTCGCAACATTATCACTGTTTTTGCAGAGGTGCTCAGAATACCAACAGTCTAGAAGCATAACATAAAGTTACACAACATATTCCCTCCAAAACTGCCAATATCTTGTTCTATTGTCCTGTCTTCCTGGCTTCTTATTATAGGTCCTTTAGCTGATTCAATTTTTTCTTCATTATATCTTACACCATCCAGCGAGGTATCTTCGCTAGGCCTGACAACCACTGCCTGTCAAGCGTGAATGTTCTGCTGCAAATGTCTGAAGATGTGTTTCTAAGACACACTTGGGCCCGAAAAAGAAAATACTGTATAAAGTAATTCAGCCTTTTAATGATTAATTTGCTCGTTGCTTTTCTTTTGAAAAATGGCAAATTATATATTTTTTTTTTATCCCCAAACTTCACCCACAGGCATAGGATAGTAGTACTTCCTAACAATTGAAGCCAAACTACTAGAACAAGATGCCTGTACTGTTCTGCCAAAATTAGCACTTAGGAACAACTTTTAAGTGATAAGTAATGGGATATAACTCATTGAGAATCTTTATAAATTGATACAAAAAATAATCATAGACTATTTCTTATGAAAGAGGATAGATAAAATACCCATGACCTGCTGAACCCTTCGTGGTTACTTGATTTATGATTATCTATAGAACCCCACCAGGGTTCTGGTTACATCCCAAGGGACAAAAACATACATTAATGATGAAACAGTTAATTACTTATTCTTTCCTCCGATAAGCCATTGCAGTCGTAAGAGGCGACTAAACTGCCGGGGCAAAGGGGCTAGTAACCCCTTCTCCTGTATACAGTACTAAAATTAAAAAGAGTATACTTTTAGATTTTTTTTGGGCCACCCAAAAACAGGCTTCGGTAGGATGTGGCCTGTTTGTTAAAAGAAGTTATTTACCTGTTAAGATACTTTCTTCGGTCGCCTCTGCCACTGCTTCTTTTGCAAATGCTTCAATCAAGATAGAAAATTTCTGCTCCATTATGTCCCACCCAGGAGGAGCTCTTCAAAAAACTCTGCAACAAAAGTAAACTAATAATTTATGTCAGCTCTTAGGAAAATTAAAATATTCAATACACCAGAAAAAGGATTATTTTCTGAGGGTAGTAAGTATTTTTGATGCACTTTTTAAATTGTCTGAGCTTCTATTGGTAGTTTTATTATCTTAATGAGCTAATAATTTAAAACAAAATATAAGATATGCTTTTGAACTATGATAAACCTGCAATTCTAGTGGTTTTAGTACAAATATATTTTCTTGTAAATTTTGATAAAAATGTCTCTTAGACATGCTTTCCTCTAACTCCAACAATGACCAGTTTCAGGCAAACCACCTCAAAGGTCATAAATCTGAAAAATCTCACTTCTATTCCCAGTACAGGAATTCACCTAAAACTAGAAGTGTAAAAATGCAACTATTTTTAATGTGAGCAGCGTAATATTTCAGTGAAGGGATTCAGGGAAAACCGGTTATTTTATATTGTCCGGACTTGAGTCCTGGAAATGGGAGTACAAGCATTGCCACCTTTAAAGGAGGGGTTTGGTGATATGGCAGTTGGAGGGATATGTTGTGTATCTTTAAGTATATTGCTTCTACACTGTCTGTATTCTGAGGCACATCTGCAAAACAGTGATAATGTGTGAGTGTGGTTGTGAAAGTGTTGAATGATGATGAAAGTATTTCTTTTGGGGATTTTCCTTTCTTTTTTGGGGCACCTGCTCGGTGGGAGCACGGCCGACTTTGTTGAGAAATAAAAAAAAAAAGACATTTTTTAAAATATATTTAGAGTCTGCATAGGTAACCTACTGATGTGAATGGAGGGGAAATAAGCTTGAACCTGAGAGTTAAGTCATGTCACTGCTCGTTTTATGCAGATAGTTCTGTGCAGGTGACACGAGTACCAGCTCACTATCTAATGGTTATAATCACAACCCATATAATGTTTTAAGGGAGTGGACCAGTAAGCCAGTGAAGGCTTGGTAGATGACCAAAAGCTCCAGTCACTCAATATACAATACAGTATATCCAACCTATCATACAAATATTATAAAAATGGAATATTAAAAAAATAATAGGGTTATTATACAATGAGTCTAGCACTTTAATCAGGTGTCAGACAATGAAAGGTACATTGTGATAATAAACAACTCTAAAAGTAATATTAATAATTAAATACAAAAACCACCGCAAACCATCCCAGACAAAATGCAAAATAAAATACAGACATATTTCTACCACTATTGAGAATTGGTATGAACATACAGCAGAACCCCTGATATCCACTGATGTTGGTATCTGCAGTTTCAGTTATTCATGGTTTACGTGTCCACAACAAGTACTAAATTATGCATATTAATGGCCCAATGTGCAAAAAGTAGAGGAAGGCTGGTAGTTCTTCAAAGTCTTGAGCTGTATAATCCTCCGGGTTTAGCGCTTCCCCTTGATTATTAATAATATAATTCAAAGTCTGAGAGAAAGCGTGAAGTGGGAAGACTTCACGGCTTCACTTACCATTCTGTGAATAGTGGAGTGATAATTCTCCACTTATTGTTGCATAATTTATCAATTAAACTTTATAACAGGGTATGTATAGGACCATACATGGGTTTGCTACTTATCCACAGTTTCAGTATCAACAGCTGGTCCTAATGTATATAGGTTATTCTTATACTCACAATGATGAGCTTTTGAGACTCTGGACAGGAAGTCAAATGCTGAAACTGTATGACCAAGTGAATCGTCCTACTAACTGTCCACGGAGTACCATTTCACTTTGTCTTTTTGCACATAAATTCTTCGTGAAGGCGATTTCATTGTATGAGTTGCAGTTGCACCATCACTAAAATTCAAAATTAACAACCTGAAAGAAATAACCAAAGGTGTACTTTAATAAAGTTACACTTTACAGGATATTGCAGATATGAAATTTTCACTTTCATGAAACAAATTCTTTTAATTAGCCCTCTGGTTCTGTATTTCTATATTCAACATACTAAATGGTACCATATTTAGTACAGTACTGGATTTTGTAATCTGTATCTTCCCAGTTAATAACATCCATAAATATTATATGAAATTTACAATTTATGGAATTGGTAGTAGGTTACTTAATGCAGTAAAGAGTTTTTATGCAGATAGTGAGGCTCAGGTTAGGGTGTGTAGAAGAGAGGGAGAATACTTCCCGGTAAAAGTAGGTCTTAGACAGGGATGTGTAATGTCACCATGGTTGTTTAATATATTTATAGATGGGGTTGTAAACGAAGTAAATGCTAGGGTGTTCGGGAGAGGGGTGGGATTAAATTTGGAATCAATTCAAAATGGGAATTGACACAGTTACCTTTTGCTGATGATACAGTGCTTATGGGAGATTCTAAAGAAAAATTGCAAAGGTTAGTGGATGAGTTTGAGAATGTGTGAAAAGGGTAGAAAGTTGAAAGTGAACATAGAAATGAGTAAGGTGTGAGGGTTTTATCAAATGATTTAGATAAAGAAAAAATGGATATCAAATTGGGGAGGAGGAGTATGGAAGAAGTGATGTTTTCAGATACTTGGGAGTTGACGTGTCGGCGGATGGATTTATGAAGGATGAGGTTATCATAGAATTGATGAGGGAAAAAAGGTGAGTGGTGCGTTGAGGTATATGTGGAGTCAAAAAACGTTATCTATGGAGGCAAAGAAGGGGAAAGTATGAAGTATAGTAGTACCCAAAAAACTCTTATATGGATGTGAAGCTTGGGTGGTAAATGCAGCAGCGAGGAGACGGTTGGAGGCAGTGGAGATGTCCCGTCTAAGGGCAATGTGTGGTGTAAATATTATGCAGAAAAAATTTGGAGTGTGGAAATTAGGAGAAGGTGTGGAGTTAATAAAAGCATTAGTCAGAGGGCAGGAAGAGGGGTTGTTGAGGTGGTTTGGTCATTTAGAGAGAATGGTCAAAGTAGAATGACATGGAAAGCATATAAATCTATAGGGGAAGGAAAGAGGGGTAGGGGTCGTCCTCGAAAGGGGTTGGAAAGAGGGGGTAAAGGAGGTTTTGTGGGCGAAGGGGCTTGGACTTCCCCGCAAGCATTTCATGAGCGTGTTAGATAGGAGTGAATGGAGGACGAATGATACTTGGGACCTGCGATCTGTTGGAGTGTGAGCAGGGTAATATTTAGTGAAGGGATTCAGGGAAACCCGGGTTATTTTCATATGTCGGACTTGAGTCCTGGAAATGGGAAGTACAATGCCTGCACTTTAAAGGAGGGGGTTTGGGATATTTGGGAGTTTGGAGGGATATGTTGTGTATCTTTATACGTATATGCTTCTAAACTGTTGTATTCTGAGCACCTCTGCAAAAAACAGTGATAATGTGTGAGTGTGGTGAAAGTGTTGAATGATGATGAAAGTTTTTTTCTTTTTGGGGATTTTCTTTCTTTTTTTGGGTCCCCTGCCTCGGTGGAGACGACCCCACTTGTTGAAAAAAAAAAAAAAGCAAGGCTAGGTTATGGTACACAAAATGTCACTAAAAGTGGGCCTTAGACAAGGACTTGTAATATCACCAATGTGGTTTAGCATAGTTACAGATGAGTTGTAGAAGAGGTGAATGCTAGGGTGCTGGGATAAGGTATAAGTTTAAAAGATAAAAATCTGATACAAAGCAGAAGTTTCACAGTTGACTTTGCTGAAAACA
>NW_026473288.1:0-11116 GCF_026875155.1 Cherax quadricarinatus | reverse complement strand
CCTGGTTCTTTGACTTCTGTACTTCTTCCATTCTTTAATGCACTTCGTTTTGGCCTCTCTAAACCTTTGGATGAATCAAGGGCTCGTCCAGGCCATCATATTATTCCTGTTGCGTTTCGGTACGAACCTCTCTTCTGTTTCCTTCCAGGTTATCATCACATATTCCATCATTTCGTTTACTGACTTTCTCACCAGGTATTCGAAGCTCAGGACCACGTGATTACTAGCGCTGAGGGGCTTTTCATATGTGATGTGTTCTCATTGTCTGAACTATTCAAGGTGAAAACTAGGTCCAATCTTGCTGGTTCGTCCTCTCTTCTCTCTCTGGTAGTGTCCCTAACGTTTTGATGCATGAGGTTTTCCAAGACCACCTCCATTATCGTAGCCCTCCACGTTTCTGGTCCCTTGCGTGGCTTCAGATTTTCCCATGTAATTTCCTTATTACTAGTAGCTTTGCCCTGCCCACATGGGCCCTCCTAGCCACTTCAGAAAGTGTGTCAACCATCCCGTTGGGGATTTCAATCACATGATTAACTGGGAAAACCTTGAGCCACATGGGGGCTCCAGAAAAGTGGAGGGCTAAGATGATGGAGGTGGTACTGGAAAACTTCATGCATCAATATGTTACGGACACTACCAGAGAGAGAGGAGAGGATGAACCAACAACACTGGACCTAGTATTCATCTTGAGTAGTTCAGACATTGAGATCATATGTAAAAGGCCCTTCTGACTTAGTGATCACGTAGTCCTGTACTTCGAAATACATAGTAGTAGAGTTACAAGTGGAGAGCGAAGCAGGAGAAGTATGATGGCAGAAGCCAAACCACGAAAGAGGCGACTACACAGGCATCAGAAATTTCCTGCACGACGTTCAGTGGGATAGAGAACTGGCTGGAAAATCAGTAAATGAAATGATGAAAAACGTGACAACAGGGGAGAGGTTCATACCCAAGACCAACATAAATAATGGGAAGACCAGAACGAGCCCTTGGTTTACCCAAAGGTGTAGGGAGGCAAAAACTAAGTGCACTAGAGAATGGAAAAAAGTATAGAAGACAAAGGACCTAGGAAATAAGGAGATTAGTCGAAGAGCCAGAAATTAATATGCACAGATAAGGTAGGAGGTCCAGCGGCATTACGAAAATGACATAGTATCGAAAGCCAAGTCTGACCCAGAGCTGTTGTACAGCAATATCTTGAGGAAAACAACAGTGAAGGACAAAGTAATCAGGCTGAGGAAAGAAGGGGGGGGGAGATCACAAAAAGCGACCGAGATGTAGCGAGCTCAACATGAGATTTAAAGCTGTATTTGCAGTAGAGACAGAAAGGATTCCAGAAAGCCAGAATGGTGGGGCACACCAACGAGTACTGGACACAATACACACAAGCGAGGAGGTGAGGAGGCTGCTAAGCGAACTAGATACCTCAAAGACGATGAGACTGGACATTTCTCCTTGGATCCTGAGAGAGGGAGCAGAGGCACTGTGTGTGCTACTAACAACAATCTTCAACACATCTATCGAAACAGGGCGACTACGTGAGGCGTGGAAGACAGTAAATCCAGTCCCAATTTTAAAGAAAGAAGACAGATATGTAGCATTAAACTACAGACCGGCGTCATTTCATGTATAGTATGCAAAGTCCTGGAAAAAATTATCAGGAGAAGAGTGGTGGAGCACCTAGAATGGAATGCTCTTATACACGACAACTAGCACGGTTTCAGGGAACGGAAATACTGCTACAAACCTCCTGGAGTTTTACAACAAGGTAACGGCCGTAAGACAGAGAGAGGAGAGAGAGAGAGAGAGAGAGAGAGAGAGAGAGAGAGAGAGAGTAAGAGAGAGAGGTGGGTATATTGCATTTTCTGGGACAGTAAGAAGGCTTTCCACACAGTTCACAAGAGAGTAGTGCAAAAGCTAGAAGATCAGGCAGATTACCTGCAAAGCACTTGCAGGAAGGCAACAACGACGAGTAGGTGATGAGGTGTCAGACTGGGCTCCTGTGACGAGCTGGATGGATTCCACAGGGGTCAGTCCTAGTACCGGTGCTGTTTGTAGTATATGTGAGTGACATGACAGATGGATAGAGTCCAGAAGTTTCTCTGATGCAGACAATGTGAAGCTAATGAGGAGAAGCAAATGGGATGGAGGATTTCAGTTCGAACTACAATGGGATGTGGGTAGGATTCAAGACTATCCAGATCCCTGAGTTTAACCCACCTGGAACTTAACCCCACCAATAATGTGCAAAGTCATGACGATTGGTTGAAGAGCAAACAATTTACTGTAGAAGTACACGCTAGGGACGCCAAAGGACTACAAACCTTACTCAACGTATAAGGATGCGGGGTCAACATAATAACGAGCACAATTTTAGGTCACAGCAACCAAATAACTGCTACAGCATATGGGCGACTGGGGGCAAACCTAAGAAGTGTGTTTCGACACCTTACTAAGAAATCGTTTTCAGACTCTTGTACACCGTTATACGTCAGTCCGTATTAGGAGTACGCAGCACCAGTAATGGAACCCACACCTGGTCAGCACGTCAAGAAGGTGCAAAGGTTTGCCAACAAGATAGTCCCGGAGCTATGGGTATGTCTACGATGAAATGTTTAGGGAAATCAACCTGACGACAGTGATAAGAACAGGTGGGACAGATGGGGACTTGACAACATATAAAAATACTGAGAGGAATTGAAAGCAGGGCCCTACATAGCTTTAAGAAGAGGTATAATATAAGCTCTTGGAACAGGGAGAGATTGGGCCTAGTAGCGACGAGTGAAGTAGAGGGTCAGGAGCTATGAATCGACCCCCCTGCTAACTACAATTAGGTAAGTACACACACACATCTCCCTCTGTTCACCATCCAGTTCAAGCATTTTGAGACGCAAAGGAAGTTCCATAGATTTGCACCAAATTTGGTCACGTATCTGATAGAGATGACCTGGTAGAGAGACGAAAGAAACTAAAACTTTATGGAGAGAGCATCTGTCTGAATATAAAATTTTCAGACAGACTGAAATGTTTGCATTTGGGAATCGCACAGTGCAAACGTTTATTTAAAGAAATAAGTAACAGTTTAGGAAAAGGACAACCCCAACCACAAAAACTGCAAAGGAATAAGAAACACATTCGCCCCATGTAGACAGCTGTTTTAGGAGATTAATGATAAATTTTAAGAGCACTCTTGTTCGATGGGTCCCATAACAGCAATAACCTTGACATGATTAAAGTTGCTATAAATACTTACATCACCCGTAAACCTCTCTCTACCTGAACTTGGAAATCTACATTGATAAAAGCTGGACCTTTCAGAAAAGGTCGAGTATGTCAGGTCACGTGCTTCTATCAGACCTCAACGCTATGAGAGCATGACGAGGCACCGTGCAGGGGAAGCAACGATGTACTTCGCTTGTACTATATACATGCTATACGCTCGCTCATTGGACATAGTGTGTGCAGTTGTGTTAATGTGTAAGTAGTTGTATTGTTACAGGTGTGACAAGGTGTAGTACGTGTGGCAGTGGAGAATACAGGTGTGGCAGCGGAGTACAGGTGTGTAATGTTATAGGGGTAGCAGTGGAGTGACTTGCTGTGGCCATTAGTGTGACAGGTGTAACAGTAGTGCTACAGTATAGCCAGTGGTGTGTCAGTTGTGTAAGGGTGTAGAAGTAGTGTGAAAAGGTTGTGGCAGTGGTGTTACAGGTGTGGCACCTTGTGTGACAGTATATCAGTGGTTGTGTACAATTGTTGTTTACAGGTGAAGCAGTGGTGTTACCAAATGTGGAGCAGTGAAGTGCTTACAGATGTAGCACTTGTAATACATGTTGCAGCAAAGGTGTGGCAGTGATGTTACAGGTTGTGCAGAGGTTTTACAGGTGCAGCAGTGGGGTGTACATGTGTATTGGTTTAGAGGTGCAGAAAGTAGTGTGGATACAGGTGTGTGTGACAGATGTAGCAGTAAGTGTTTCAGGTGTGGCAGAGTGGTGTTACAGATGTAGCGTGGTATTACTTGTGTTGCAGTTGTGTGACAGGTGAAGCAGTGAGGTTACAGGTGTGGCAGTGGTTGTAATAGGTGGACAGTAGGGAATACAGGTGTGGCAGCTGTTTTTCAGGTGTAGCGGTGGTGTGGCAGTGATGTGACAGGCTGTGGCAGTAATATTACAGGTTGTGGTAGAGAGGTACTACAGGTGTGGAATTTTTTTACAGGTATGGCAGTTCTCACAGGTGGGGCATTGGTGTGAATGTGATGTTACATGTGTGAAGAGGTATTACAGGTGTAGAAGTAGTGTGACAGAGTGTGGCAGTGTGTGACAGGTATGGGATGATGTAACAGGTGTAGCAGTAGTGTGACAGGTGTGGCAGTGATGTTACATGTGTGGCAGTGGTGTACCAGCTGTGGCAGTGGTGCTACAGGTGTGGCATCGATACTACAGATGCGAGAGAGGTCTTGCAGGTGTTGCAGTGGTGTGAAATGTGTAGTTAGTGTTTTACAGGTGTGTGACAGAGGTGTTACAAGTGTAAATGTAGTGCAAGAGGGTGGCAGTGATTGTGACAGGATGTTAGCAGTGGTGTTACAGATGTAGCAGTTGTATTATATGTGTAACAATGGTGTGACAGGTGTGGCAGTGATGTCATAGGTGTGACAGGTATGATAGTGGTGTGACAGGTGTGGTAATAGTGTGACTGGTGTGGCAGATGGGTAAGAGAGGTGTGGCGCCGATGTCAAGGGAAGCTACAATACTTAAACACTTTTCAAAGAAATATGAAGAAAATAAGTGATCACGAAATCGTAATAACACGATTAAGAAAACAATATCACCAAACAGGTGGGCTAGAATCCATGGCAAATAAGTCCCAGTGGTTAACGCACTGATCTGGGAGTTTTTGTCCTTCCCTGGCCGTGGGTTCAGCCGTCCCCCACCACCCGTTCTGTGATTCAGAGGAATTTGTTTAGGGTCGTTGTTGAGTAGAGGGATTAAATTGATTCCATGACTCCTCTCTAGTCATGTCTTCGTTCAGCGTATTTCAACACGTAAACCAATGTGGATCACGGGTTGAGAGCCGTGGAAGTGGATGTTGGACTATCCGGCTGGTCTAGGAGACTGAAAAGTTAATCACTGCCTGTCACAAGTTAGCACAATGAGACGCAAAGTCTTAAGGGGGGAAACTGATAGGCAAAAATTAGCAGCTTACAAGTACACTAACTTAAAAAAATATAATATAGAAAATAGAAGACATTGTGAGAATTGCACTAAATATATATAAAAAAACATCAATATAGAAAGTATTATAAATAATATATTCCAAAAAACACGTGATAGTCATTTTATATGCTAGTTACTAAGCTTGTTGAAAAGTCTGTATTCTCAGGCCGCTGCCGTCCAAAATGGATGTCGGCATCAAATTTTATATTTAATTTGACCTCATTCTGTCCTCATCCCTCCTCTTCTCCTCTCTTCACCCCTCTTCTTTTGTTCCCACTCCTTACTCTCCTTCCATTTCTCACTTTCGTTCCACTCCTCGTTCAGCCTCCCCGCCCCCCTTCACATCACCTTCTCTCACACACATTCCTAAACTCTCCCTCTCCTCTTCTTCGTCGTTGTTTCCTTCCCACATCTGAGTCTCCTCCAGGACAACGTTTATGTGACAGTTCTGAAGCAGTCAAATAAGGAGTCATCCTATTTAGATAAAACTCACCCATTCCTGTGTTTTATGCACTTCTTTAATAGCCATAATGAAAATAAGTGTATTGGTATAAAGCTATGGAGAGAGATTCTCACCAGTAAATTGTTACACAGGGTGGGCATGACAGGTGAAGTGTTACTCAGGGTGGGCATGACAGGTGAAGTGTTACTCAGGGTGGGCATGACAGGTGAGTGATACTCACGGCAGTGGGCATGGACAGGTGAAGTGTTATCCAGGGTGGGCATGACAGGTGGAAAAGTGTTACTTCAGGTGGGCATGACGGGGAAGATACACAGGGTGGGCATGACAGGTGAAAGTGTTACTCAGGGTGGGCATGACAGGTGAAGTGTTACTCAGGGTGGGCATGACAGGTGAAGTGTTACTCAGGGTGGGCATGACAGGTGAAGTGTTACTCAGGGTGGGCATGACAGGTGAAGTGTTACTCAGGGTGGGCATGACAGGTGAAGTGTTACTCAGGGTGGGCATGACGGGTAAAGAGTACACAGGGTGGGCATGGCAGATGAAGTGTTACACAGGGTGGGTATGACAGGAAAAGTGTTACACAGGGTGAGCATGCCAGGTAAAATGTTACACAGGGTGAGCATGCCAGGTAAAGCGTTACACAGGGTGAGCATGCCAGGTAAAATGTTACACAGGGTGAGCATGCCAGGTAAATGTTACCACAGGTGTGAGCTTGCCAGGGTAAAGCGTTACACAGGGTGAGCATGCCAGGTAAAATGTTACACAGGGTGAGCATGCCAGGTAAAGCGTTACACAGGGTGAGCATGCCAGGTAAAGCGTTACACAGGGTGAGCATGCCAGGTAAAATGTTACACAGGGTGAGCATGCCAGGTAAAATGTTACACAGGGTGAGCATGCCAGGTAAAATGTTACACAGGGTGAGCATGCACAGGTCAAGAGTTAGAGAGGGCAGGCAACACAAGCAGGCAACACAAGCAGGCAACACAAGCAGGCAACACAAGCAGGCAACACAAGCAGAGTTTACAAGCACTTTCATTAGTCCTGAAAGAGGAATTTACGCAGCTTGGATTATCGGTGTTTCTTATTTATCCTCAATTGACTCTTTCCATATATATATTTTTCGTATAAAAGTTTTGCGCATATGCATTTTTTGCATGGCAATTTGCCTATATTGTTACTGCTCTATTTTCGAGGTACAAACATTTACACAACTAACAGTTTTTAGTTCAATGCAGCAGATTTGTGAAAATCACAAATCTGCTCGACATTCCATGGGTAAAATAGATTTTGTGAAACTGCTTATTTCTCTCCGTATATTTTTCAACCTTCTAATGTAATTTGTCATTTGTTTTGTATGTTGTTACCAACATTTGCATTTTTTGAGGATTCTTAAGTATTTTGGTAGTTTAGTTGTAGCTACTTAATAATTATTTAAATGTTTTCTGATATGTTGAGAAGCGTTAAATTTCCAGGAAGGAGGTGCCAGGTCGGCGTTTTCCAGGTGCCGTCTCCAAGGTGGTGTTTCCCAGGTCGCTCTGGTGTTGACTGTCAGCATCAGTGCTGCTTGCAACTACTCATTGCGCTACCTCACCACGAAACTGCCTCATCGTCCTGCCAGTTCAATGGTCAGCAGATTTGGCAGAGTAAGGTGAGAGTTACAGATCGAGCTCGGACGACGAATTCGTGGTCCGATATCGAGGTTGGCTCACAGTTGGGATTGTGAGATGCACAACACAAACCACCCAGGGATACCCATCCAACACTCCACGCTTCCCACTATCCCCAACATCACTGATTTATTAGTCACCCATTCATTGGTTCAGTACCCCACTTAGATAATCACAGACAGGTTAAATAAACCCAGGTCTGTGAAGTTAACTTAGCTCATATATTGGTTGGTTCTATTTTTGGTTAACTAGAAAGTTGTTGAAGAACAGGTACCGTTGTTATAAAATTTATTTCGCCGATTTATATTGGCCACAAAATATGAGAAAACTGGTGGCACCAGTGACACCACAATCGTGGCTCAGTACCGATACTGTCACACAACGACCAGGAACAACGCTTTTACCTGACATAATATCTCCTCTTTAGCATGTACTCCAGCATTCCTTATTAAGTTTAAATTGATAATATCATAGATATTTGTTTTGTTTTAAAAAAGTCATCCTATAATTGCAAGTATCAGCTTCACATACTGTTTTCATAGAGGTAATAAAATACATCGCTGTATTTATTTAAAAACTAAGGAATAATCTCAGCATTTTACAGTTCACTAAGATACTAAACGTAAAGTTTCCCAACACTCGGATAACCAATCCTTACATACACATGTTAAATATTTTTGCGAAATATATATACACATCTCGTCATTACATCACTTGCACAAGGTTCCAACACTATATATTTAATATATATATATATATATATATTATATATTATATATATATATATATATATTTTTTATATATATATATATATATATATATATATATATATTATAGATGGTATACACTTTTTCTTAAAACATTCTCCATATCATCATTACATACTTTCAAAAAGAATATTTCACTAGCTAAACTATAGTACATGAAATGCAAATCATGTGTTGGGGTGTGTGTGTGTTTTGTATGTTGTGTGTGTGTGTGTGTGTGGGGTGTGTGTGTGTCGTGTGTGTGTGTGTGTGTGTGTGTATTCAAGCTTGGGAATTTTATTTTGGATTAATTTGGCCAACAAGTAATTTATCAAACCTTTTACGAATACGGGTGTAGTCTAGTGGCCTGCACACCTGGCTGTACCACGATAATCGTGTAAAAACGAACAAAAACGCAGCAGAGAAAGTAAACACTTATATTTCTAATCCAAATAGTAATCAGGCATGTACAATATATAGAGTGGATTGGTAGAATAAGGCAAGTGCAAGCAATTGACACAGTGAGAACCACTGAGACTAGACTGGGAGGTAAGTTTACCAGTGTTGATTCACGAGTGTCCCACACCACTTCCCAACTTTGGCAGGCTTCCTTGTGATTGACCAATAAAAATGCTTTAAGATCCTAAAAAGAGTTTTAGTGATACCCAGATGTCCTCCTAAGAACTAATTGTTACCTGTTAACAGGACCCGAGCTCTGAATGTCTTTGATACTACTAATCTGACTGGCTTTAAAATTCCTCATACCTCCTAACCAATAGCCGCACAAACTGATAAGTTATTTTTAATTACATATTTAACCGGGTGATTTGATTTGTTTTCACCCCTGGCAGCTTTAAGAGGGCATGCTAAAGAAAAGTCCCTTTGCTGTTCTTCTCAAAAAAAAAAAAAAAAAAAAAAGTCCCTCGAGTATGGAAACAGAAGCGTTTGGTAATCCTTCGACCCTGGAATACGAAGGCTTCATCGGGGACTTTTCACTTGATTTGCGAGGTTCTATCGAGTTTTCCTCCTAAGATAAAATGTTTAGCCCTAGATCGGAGTTCTTAAGGTAGGATCGGCATTTATTTTAGATATTCCTTTGGACATTGCCCGCGTTATGGACAACATCGGAGAAGAGGCTTCAATGGCTGCAATGAGCTCGGGACAACTTCTACAATTTAGAAAATTATTTTTCCAAACACCTATGAAGCATCTTTCATGGTGAATCTCCCAGATACACCTACAGTTAAATACCAATAATAATACTGGCTTGTAATAGCAATCCTGTGCAGAGCAACAGAAATTTCAACTCTCCCATAGGCTTCTAATAACATTGCAGAGTTTAATGAGGTCTTCTGAGAAATTGGAAGTACTCCCTCTTGTAAGAGGGAGCAATAAGCCCCGGTATCCCTGAAGGTGGATACCTCAATGGGACGTTCTTGCTCTTTAAGGGAGATTTGACTTTGTCAATGGGTGCCCTATAGGCATCAGTTTCCCACTCATTTGTTTCCGCATGAAGTATAGTTGATTTTCTTAGGGGTAATGGTTCACTCAACTAACCCCTTATCAGGTTTACTTGGGTTGGACAAGTAGCCTTAATTGTGGCCAAGTTTTAAAGGCACTGGTAATAGGGGATAGGTTCGGGATTCTTTTTTATTACTCCATGATGACTGAGGCAGACGTCATTTTCCAGTTCCAGCTTCCCTCTTCGGAATCCACTCAGAAGTCCGTCCACGATAATTTTTGTCCTTACCAGGCTGCTGGGAAGAAAAGTTAAGAGATGCCTCGGACAAGGAGCTGTTGGCCTAAAATGTCTCATCAAGCCTTACGGCTTCCACAGCAGTCGTCACTGAATGGTCCAACTGATTTCAAGAATATTGTCCATAAAGGACCAGTTGCAATAGCAACTGAAATTAGTAAACCAGTGGATTTTTTACCTCTTAATGAATTATTTAGATTGTTCACGAACAGAGTCCACATGGGACTGACCCAACTGACGCTTGCTCAGTTTAATTTTCCGTCTATATTTGGTGGGAGTGCACAGAGATGAACCGAGTACATCTGCTTTCACAACGTCGTAATTAGCGAAATCTATATCACTCACATCACCTATAAATTCCTGCGCTTTGCGTTATAAAAGTTGTATGAAAAAAAGCTTCCGAGAGCTTAATTGGCCATCGCAAGCTCGACCTGAGTTTTGAGAGACTCGACAGTTTTCTGAACACTGAAATTGTCATCCATAATACACCGAAAATGTCCCCCTCTAATTCTATAACATTCCTCCTTTGGAAATTCACATTTCTCCCTAGTTTTCTCAAGACTGAGTTTAGGGCCCAAACAAGCGCTAACGAAACTGACTCCCAGTGAGACAACCCCAATTCACCACTTGTTTCCGAAGGAGATATTAGTCTTTTTTTCTCCGGCGTTTGTCCTTTCCCATTGCGAAGGAACCAAAGCGATGATCGGCGATTAACAGGTCCCCTAGCAGCTGAAAAACTCCGATTGGAACAACATGTTAATTTGATGTGCATAACACTCACGATTTCTGTGGAGGAGTAAGAGTTTTATTTATACTCTGTACCAATAGAACGAGCAATACGCCAACAACGTTTTTAGAGATTGTATGGGTAAGTTTTGCAGGGTATACCACTCATCAATTGTCTAACATGTGTAGCTGGCATAACCCAAATTTTAACAAAATGCTGACTGCAATACGCTCAATGCAACATGAAACATAGGACACAAGATTTTACAGGTTTGCAATGCAGCACCTTAGGCAGGCTCATAGAAACAATGCAGAGACAGATTTCAGGACAAAGCACCCATATTACGAATACATCTAGTGGCCTGCACGCCTGCCTGTAGCAGGAAAACCCTGTAGGAATAAGAAGAAAGGCAGCAGAGGGAAATACTTATAATGTATTTCCTCCACCAAACAGTAATCAGGTATGTACAATATATACAGCAGATATGTACAATAAACAAATGTAAGCAAGAGACAGGGTGAGAAACCCTTTCCAAAAAATTAAATTT
>NW_026473287.1:7500-10728 GCF_026875155.1 Cherax quadricarinatus | reverse complement strand
AGGAGTGTAGGGGGCCCCACTAGGAGCATGAGGGAGCTTAGAACCCACTGGAGCACTGCGGGGAGAGCTTAGGACCCCTAGGAGCATGCAGGAGAGCTTGGGATCACTAGAACAGGGCAGGAGAGCTTAGGACCCACTAGGAGCATGCAGGAGAGCTTAGGTCCCACTAGGAAGCACTGCAGGAGAGCTTAGGACCCACTAGGACCCATTTGAGGAGAGCTAGGACCCACTAGGAGCACTGCAGGAGAGCTTAGGACCCACTAGGAGCACGGCAGGAGAGCTAAGACCCCACTAGGCACTGCAGGAGAGTTTGGGAAACCCACTAGGAGCACTGCAGGAGAGCTTGGGTTTCCACTAGGAGCACTGCAGGAGAGCTTAGGTCCCACTAGGAGCACTGCAGGAGAGCTTAGGACCCACTAGGAGCACTGCGGGAGGCTTAGGCCCCACTAGGAGCACTGCAGGAGAGCTTGGGGACCACTAGGAGCACTGCAGGAGAGTTTAGTCCCACTAGGAGCACTGCAGAGAGCTTAGGACCCACTAGGAGCATTTGCAGGAGAGCTTAGGACCCACTGGGAAAGCACTGCAGGAGAGCTTAGGTCCCACTAGGGGTAGGCCCAAAACGGGGGGATAGGGGAAAAAACTGAAGGACAGAGCACACTGGCAGAAAAATTAAAAAAGGGGAATATAAAAAGATGAAAGGAGAAAGGTAGGGAGAGAAGAAAGGTTTCATGTCAAGTCACGAGTGTTCTGAAGTTTGGAACTTTGACAATGTAACGAGAAAGGAAGGCATCTACAGAGACAAAAACCAGCATCGAGATTCATAAATGGAAAACGGGTTGTAAAAAGAGATGCTTCAAAAGACGACGGTTGTGAAGGCTGAAGCAGATAATAAACACTTTGGCAGAGGACCCGTCTGTAGGATGACTGCGATTTCTAACACGACAGAAAAGAACATTATGGAAAGGGGTAGTGTAACATTTTTTTGTACTCTTTAATTAAGTCTGTCAGAAAGAGAGTGGACGTTTCTTCATTTTTCTCCCCAGTTGTGTTCTGTGTTGTGACACCACTAAAATCACTGTTCTGTGTTGTGACCCCACTACATCACTGTTCTGTGTTGTGACACCACTACATCAATGTTCTGTGTTGTGACACCACACTCACTGTTCTGTGTTGTGACCACACTTTCATCACTGTTCTGTGTTGTGACACCACACATCACTGTTCTGTGTTGTGACACCACTACATTTACTGTTCGGGGTTGTGACACCACTACATCACTGTTCTGTGTTGTGACACCTACATCACTGGTTCTGTGTTTGACACCATACATCACTGTTCTGTGTTGTGACACCACTACATCAAATGTTCTGTGTTGTGCACCACTACATCACTGTTCTGTGTTGTGACACCACTAATCATCATGTTCTTGTTGTGGACAAAACCACTACATCCTGTTCTGTGTTGTGACCCACTACTTTAAATGTTCTGTGTTGTGACACCACTACATCATTTCCAGAGTTTTCCCACTTACTGATAGCTGTCACTGAAAAAAATACTTTTTAAACACCCCTGTGATTCATTTTGAGTCTTAGTTTCCCAGTTGTGCCCCTTTTTTTTTGCTGTGCCCCAATCTCGGGGAAACATTTACCTTGTCCACTTTGTCATTTCCCCTTCGGGAATTCTATAGTCGTTATATATAAACCCTTATGATTCCTGTCCCCAGGGGTGTCAGGTCGTTCCCCTTTAACCCTCTCTTCGCGGGGGACTGTCCCTTAGCTGGGGGACTAGTCTTGTTCCCTAGTTTGGGGCTAGGTGGGGGTTCCAAAGGTTGGAGTGTGTTTTGTTTGTGTGTGGTGTGTGTGTGTGGTGTGTGTGTGTGTGTGTGTGGTGTGTGTGGGGTTTTGTGTGGTGTGTGTTTTGTGCGCTTTGTGTGTGTGTGTACTCACCTATTTGAAATCCCCTATTTGGGGTTGAAGGGGTCGAGTCTTAGTCCCCCCCGGGCCTTTTCCCCGGGTTTGCTACTGGGCCCTCTTTTTCCCCCTGTTTCCATGGGTTTATCGAACTCGTTTTAAAAAACTGTGTTTGGTTCCCCCTTCCATTTGGGCTTTTTTCTAGGCTATTCCACTGCCTTCAACTTATGACTGAAGAAATACTCCCTAATATCTCCTGACTCATTTGTGTCTTCAATTCCCCAAATTTTGGCCTCTTTTTTTCTGTGTCCCCCCCCTGGAACCCTCCCCGTCCTTTTTCCACCTTGGGCTTTTCCCCCGCGTATTTTATATGTCGTTATTAGGGTTTCCCCCTCCTGTCCCCCAGTGTCGTCAGGCCGATTTTCCTTAAAACTTTCTTATAGGCATTCCCCCTTTGCCCCTGGAACTAACCTTGTCGCAAACCCTTTTTACTTTTTCCCAGTTTCTTGACGGGGGTTTTTTCAAAAGGGGGGTTAAAAAAGGTGCTGCATACCTATGGGCCGGGCATACACGGTGTTTCAGTGTCTTGAAAAGATTCCTTTCTAAGGTTTAGGAAATTTCTGTTTTCAGGTTTTCCAGGCGCCATTTGCTGCAGCAAATTATCTGTTTTATGTGTGCTTCCCGGGGACAGGCGGTGTTATTTCTCACCCCCAAGACCCTTTTTCCTGGGGAAAGGTTTTCAGGGCTTTTGGGCCCCCCTGCCTTACTCTTTTCCCGTGGTTTTCTGTTTCCCCCCCCCTTTCTTCATGACTTTTCATTTGGCAGGATTTTAATTTTGAAAAACCATTTGGGTGGACCCGGGGGTTTCCCGTCTGCCCGGTCTCTCTGAAGTCCCGCCTGGTTCTATCAGATTTAATTTTTCCATTTAAATTACATCATCTGGGAAAAAAGGGACACTGAGCTAACCCTCCAAATGCGCCCTAAAAAAAAGCACGGCCGGCCGCCCTTGGGGCCCCCCCCCAATTTGACCAAAATTTTCCCCCCTTTTTCCCCGGGGACTTGACCAGGGGGCCCCCTTTTTTGGCCCCAAACTGCAAACTTGTAAAAAATTTAAAACCCCTTTTTGGGCCCAAGAGTGAGCCCCCCCCCTCCCCGGACCTGAACTTAAAATCCAGGGGTTTTGAACGGGTTTGCCCTTTTCCCGGGGGGCTTTAACCCCTTTTCCTTGGGGGCCCCCAAACCCCCCTGAAAACCCCATAAACTCAAGAAAGGTCAATTTTAGGCCTTTTTTTTTTTTTAAAAAGGAAAACATTTGGGG
>NW_026473287.1:0-5000 GCF_026875155.1 Cherax quadricarinatus | reverse complement strand
TGCCAACCAGCACGGATACACGGAAGGCAAATCCTGTGTCACAAACCTTCTGGAGTTTTATGATAAAATAACAGAAGTAAGACACGAGAGAGAGGGGTGGGTTGACTGCATCTTCTTGGACTGCAAGAAGGCCTTTGACACAGTTCCTCACAAGAAATTAGTGCAGAAGCTAGAGCATCAGGCGCATATAACAGGAAGGGCACTGCAATGGATCAGAGAATACCTGACAGGGAGGCAACAACGAGTCATGGTACGTAATGATGTATCACAGTGGGCACCTGTGACGAGCGGGGTCCACAGGGGTCGGTCCTAGGACCAGTGCTATTTTTGGTATATGTGAACGACATGATGGAAGGGTTAGACTCAGAAGTGTCCCTGTTTGCAGATGATGTGAAGTTAATGAGGAGAATTAAATCTGATGAGAACCAGGCAGGACTTCAGAGAGACCTGGACAGACTGGACACCTGGTCCAGCAAATGGCTTTTCGAATTTAATCCTGCCAAATGCAAAGTCATGAAGATAGGGGAAGGGCACAGAAGACCACAGACAGAGTATAGGCTAGGTGGCCAAAGACTGCAAACCTCACTCAAGGAGAAAGATCTTGGGGTGAGTATAACACCGAGCATGTCTCCGGAAGCACACATCAATCAGATAACTGCTGCAGCATATGGGCGCCTGGCAAACCTGAGAACAGCATTCCTATACCTTAGTAAGGAATCGTTCAAGACACTGTACACCGTGTATGTCAGGCCCATACTGGAGTATGCAGCACCTGTTTGGAACCCGCACTTGATAAAGCACGTCAAGAAACTAGAGAAAGTACAAAGGTTTGCGACAAGTTAGTTCCAGAGCTAAGGGGAATGTCCTATGAAGAAAGATTAAGGGAAATCGGCCTGACGACACTGGAGGACAGGAGGGTCAGGGGAGACATGATAACGACATATAAAATACTGCGTGGAATAGACAAGGTGGACAAAGACAGGATGTTCCAGGGAGGGGACACAGAAACAAGAGGCCACAATTGGAAGTTGAAGACACAAATGAGTCAGAGAGATATTAGGGAGTATTTCTTCAGTCATAGAGTTGTAAGGCAGTGGAATAGCCTAGAAAATGACGTAGTGGAGGCAGGAACCATACACAGTTTTAAGACGAGGTTCGATAAAGCTCATGGAGCAGGGAGAGAGAGGGCCCAGTAGCAACCGGTGAAGAGGCTGGGCCAGGAGCTAAGACTCGACCCCTGCAACCACAAATAGGTGAGTACAAATAGGTGAGTACACACACACACACGCGCACACACACACACACACACACACACACACACACACACACACACACACACACACACACACACACACACACACACACACACACACACACTCCTACTTTGGAACCCACACCTAGCCAAGCTAGGTAACAAGACTAGTCCCGGAGCTAAGGGACATGTCCTGCGAAGAGAGGTTAAGGGAATCGACCTGACGACACTGGAGGACAGGAATCATAAGTTTCATATGATAACGACATATAGAATACTGAGAGGAACTGACAAAGTGGACATAGGTAGAATGTTCCAGAGATGGGACACAGCAACAAGGGGTCACAACTGGAAGCTGAAGACTCAGATGAATCACAGGGATGTTAAGAAGTATTTCTTCAGTGACAGCTATCAGTAAGTGGAACACTCTGGGAAGTGATGTAGTGGTGTCACAACACAGAACAGTGATGTAGTGGTGTCACAACACAGAACAGTGATGATGTAGTGGATGTCACACACAGAACAGTGATGTAGTGGTGTCACAACACAGAACAGTGATGTAGTGGTGTCACAACACAGAACAGTGATGTAGTGGTGTCACAACACAGAACAGTGATGTAGTGGTGTCACAACACAGTGATGTAGTGGTGTCACAACACAGAACAGTGATGTAGTGGTGTCACAACACAGAACAGTGATGTAGTGGTGTCACAACACAGAACAGTGATGTAGTGGTGTCACAACACAGAACAGTGATGTAGTGGTGTCACAACACAGAACAGTGATGTAGTGGTGTCACAACACAGAACAGTGATGTAGTGGTGTCACAACACAGAACAGTGATGTAGTGGTGTCACAACACAGAACAGTGATGTAGTGGTGTCACAACACAGAACACACTAGGGAGAAAAATGAAGAAACGGTCACTCTCTTTCTGACAGACTTAATTAAGAGTACAAAAAAAATGTTACACTAGCCCTTTCCAATAATGTTCTTTTCTGTCGTGTTAGAAATCGCAGTCATCCTACAGACTGGTCCTCTGCCAAAGTGTTTATTCTGCTTCTAGCCTTCACAACCGTCGTCTTGTTGAAGCATCTCTTTATACACAGTTTTCCATTTATGAATCTCGATGCTGGTTTTGTCTCTGTAGATGCCTTCCTTTCTCGTTACCATTGTCAAATGTTCCAACTCAGACACTGTGACTGACATGATCCTTTCTTCTCTCCCTACCTTTTCTCCTTTCATCTTTTTTATATTCCCCTTTTTTTAATTTTTCTGCCAGTGTGCTCTGTCCTTCAGTTTTCACTATCCCGCGTTTTTGGGCCTACCCCTAGTGGGACCTAAGCTCTCCTGCAGTGCTCCTAGTGGGTCCTAAGCTCTCCTGCAGTGCTCCTAGTGGGTCCTAAGCTCTCCTGCAGTGCTCCTAGTGGGTCCTAAGCTCTCCTGCAGTGCTCCTAGTGGGTCCTAAGCTCTCCTGCAGTGCTTCTAGTGGGTCCTAAGCTCTCCTGCAGTGCTCCTAGTGGGTCCTAAGCTCTCCTGCAGTGCTCCTAGTGGGACCTAAGCTCTCCTGCAGTGCTCCTAGTGGGACCTAAGCTCTCCTGCAGTGCTCCTAGTGGGTCCTAAGCTCTCCTGCAGTGCTCCTAGTGGGTCTTAAGCTCTCCTGCAGTGCTCCTAGTGGGTCCTAAGCTCTCCTGCAGTGCTCCTAGTGGGTCCTAAGCTCTCCTGCAGTGCTCCTAGTGGGTCCTAAGCTCTCCTGCAGTGCTCCTAGTGGGTCCTAAGCTCTCCTGCAGTGCTCCTAGTGGGTCCTAAGCTCTCCTGCAGTGTTCCTAGTGGATCCTAAGCTCTCCTGCAGTGCTCCTAGTGGGTCCTAAGCTCTCCTGCAGTGCTCCTAGTGGGTTCTAAGCTCTCCTGCAGTGCTCCTAGTGGGTCCTAAGCTCTCCTGCAGTGCTCCTAGTGGGTCCTAAGCTCTCCTGCAGTGCTCCTAGTGGGTCCTAAGCTCTCCTGCAGTGCTCCTAGGGGGTCCTAAGCTCTCCTGCAGTGCTCCTTTTTCTTGTCCTTAGACTGAACCCACTTCTACTTGTACTACGACTATCACTCCTTTACTATTATTTTTGCTTCTATTTTCTACTATTACTACTACTATTGTCTCCCTTCACTCCCCTTTTTCTTGTGGCACAAATTACTCCCACTTCTACTACTACAACCATCACTACACCTTCCACTATTTCTCTTTCCGCCTCTCTTTCTGCCGTCGCTGTCCTCCTCACCTATATATTATACTCACTCAGTCTCTTCATAAGTTTTTCTCTCTGCTATGTGCGGGTTATCTGTGTATGAGTTGATGTTATATGTGTCTACAGTGTCTGCAGTGTCTACAGTGTCTGCAGTGTCTACAGTGTCTACAGTGTCTGCAGTGTCTACAGTGTCTGCAGTCTATAATGAAGTAAAGAGAATAGTGAAGTTTAGAAAATACTTGTTCGATGAAAGAACATTCTTCCTCAAGAAATTCACTACTACAGACTAGAAGAGCACGAATCAAGAAGCTTATGATTACGTCACGTTTAGCTTTGGTGTTGTGGTGAGAGTAGAAGTTGAGAAGATCCTGCTGGTTAGTCGGTGTTCGGTAGACTTTAAAACGACGCTTTAACGACATAGCTATATCTCTTGCCAGGAAATTTCTTCAACGTTGTCCTAAACAGCAACAAACCTATTGGCCTATGCCGGGTAGGTCTTTCTCAAATCCAACTTTTCAGCAAACAACTCTCTCCCTGACCCTTCACGTCACTATGTTCCCTATACATACTCACATAGTCTGCTCAGGTAAAGCTTTTTGTGACTTGATAAAGTCTACTGTGTGGGTGTTACACTTAAGCTTAAAAGTCAGTAAATATTACCTTCATGTGGGATTCAGACATAACAATTTAGACAGAGAGTTTGGGATGGAAATAAACTTCAAGTACAATCTCAGTTCAATGAAGTAATTCAAGATATTATAAAATGTCAGCATGTAACTTTATACATTTTCTGTTTATACTGATAGAAGTATTTACAACAGGGGAAATCTTTTACCGTATTTTCCCGTATGATGTCTTAAAGCTTTGTTTCACAAAGAGACTTTATATCAGACTAATTACACATAAATACAATCTTCTTCTCTATAATTAACTAGTTTTATAACTAGAGGAATAAGATAGAGTACAAGTATTGCCCAGAATATACTATGGTGAGGAAGAGCAATTAACAACTGTCTAATAAGACCAGTGAAGGAGTGTTGACTAGTCGGCTGGTACATTCACTCTGCTGCAAGACGAACACCTAGCTTGGACGTTGGGTAGGTCACGTGACACTCACCCGGCAAACACTTAACCAAATATACAGTGGCCGGGGGGGGGGGTGTTTAACAACAGTAAAAACTATGTTTAGCCATACTTTTGCATGATTGGATTATTTTATATTAATCTACGTCCTTTACATAAAGCAGACACATAATAAAACTACACATATACAGCCAGATATAAATACATTTTGGTCACATACAGAAATAATTGTACAAACAAGAAATAATAATACAAGGACGTTCATTTCCAATTTAGCTAATAAAGGAAATGAACGAGGGTGTGTTTGACGGGCGCAACAGTGGGCGAACCCTTGTCAATAAAAATCGCAATTTATTGCCTGCGAGTATACTTTCCTTTGTCGGGAACCCCCCCCCCCCCAACCCCCCCCCTTTTTAAAAAAAATTTTTAAA
>NW_026473286.1:0-10970 GCF_026875155.1 Cherax quadricarinatus | reverse complement strand
AAGGCAAAAACCTTTGAATTAGGTAAAAAAAAGAATCCCCCCCGGGGTGGGCGGCAGTCGCCGCTGTTGCCATACGCACGTCAATTTCTGCAAACTTTGCGGCTCTATATCTCGGTAAGTACTGATGGCAAAAATTTTTTTTAAGCTTAAAACACTAGTAAAAACATTCCTAACATTTTCATAAGAAAAAATAATTTTTTTTTTTCGAATATTTGGCGACATAGAATGACAGTTTCAAAGAGGGGCCTGAAACAGTCAAAGGGTTAATGACGAAAAGGGAGGGTCCACTGTAATACTACAAGTGAGTTTCAGGAAGCCACCAAGAGATGGCAGTAAGCGTATTAAAACAACGCTTAGTCCACATGTGCTTGAACTCGTGGAGGGAATTCTCATGTTTTTCCTTACAAAATTTCTTGTTGCTAACCATGGGTCATAAGAAAGCAAGTACAGAGGACTGATGAGAAGAAAAAGAGGATGATTTCCATGGAATTGAAGCAGGAAATCATAGATAAACACAAACTAGGTGTGAGGGTTAAGGACTCAGCCAGGCAGACAAAGTTTCAAGTGGTTGTATGTTGGAGCTGTGTAATGACGCTTGTGTAACTCATTTCCAAAATATTCTGAAAGGGAGGAAGAACAAATCTCCTTGGACAGTTTTTTATTGAAATGCCCTGCAGATGAAAGTGCGAAAAGCATGGAGAAAAAGCCAAAAATCAGTGAACAGTGAAGTGAGATCAAAATAAAAATTGTAGCAATAAGTTCAGCGAATATCAGGTAAACCCTTTCAGGGTCCGTGCCGTAGATCTACGGCTTTACGTTGAGGGTCCAAACCGTAGATCTACGCCGAAATTCTAGCGGCATCAAATTTAGCGCAAGAAGGCTGGTAGGCCTACATCTGAGAGAAAGGGTCTGGGTGGTCAGTGTGCACACTATAGAAAAAAAATCTGGACACCTGCATGGCATTGTGGGAACAGCCAAAGTAGCTTTGTTCATCGTGCCTGGCGGCAAGGAAGCTCTCACTCCCCACTCACTCTCCTGGCAAATTCTGACTCTCCTCTTCACAACTTACAGTTCTAAGACTGATGGAAGTGAATCTGAAGAGGAATTCTATGGTTTTGAACCATATGGTACCACTGTACCATATAGTACATTGTACCATATGGTACATTACACCATATGGTACATTATACCATATGGTACATTATACCATATGGTACATTATACCATATGGTACATTATACCATATGGTACATTGTACCACATGGTACAGGGACCCTAATGGAAATAACTCTGTCTTTTTTTGGTTATCCTAGGTTCTCCAAACACATGCTGCTATGTATGATAATCTATGTAACTTTATTTGTGTATACCAAAATAAACTAACAATGCCACATGCGCTTGAGTAAGTTTATTCAGGTGTACACAAATACAGTTACATAGATTATCATACATAGCAGCATATGTATAAAATCCTAGGATAACCCAGAAAAGTCAGGGTGACTTATTTCCATAGGGATCCCTGTTCCTGTACCATATGGTACCCTGCACCATGTGGTACCCTGCACCATGTGGTACCCTGCACCATGTGGTACCCTGCACCATGTGGTACCCTGCACCATGTGGTACCCTGCACCATGTGGTACCCTGCACCATGTGGTACCCTGCACCATGTGGTACCCTGAACCATGTGGTACCCTGCACCATGTGTACCCTGCACCATGTGGTACCCTGCACCATGTGGTACCTGCACCATGTGGTACCCTGCACCTAATGTGGTACTCTGCACAATATGGTACCCTATACCAAACAGTACAATGTACCATATGGTACACTATAACATATGATACCATGTACCATATAATCAGTTGGAGATGTTGATGCCACCAGGCCCCAGCCAAGACTGAGTGAGTGACGACACAAGCTACCTAGTGACTCCACAGTTTCCCAGACAAAGTGCTTTGTCATCTACCTCAAGGAACATGTCAAGTGGCTGTACATTTGTAAATATATAATAGAACATTACTAATATACAACATTTCTGCATATTTTTGTTGTAAACAATTATTGTAAATGAAATAATGATGAAAATATTAGTGTGTTTATTGTGTTGAATACAACAGTACCATAGAGTACAATGTACCATATGGTACCATTGCACCACATGGTACCATAAGATACCATTGCACCATATGGTACCATTGTATCATATGGTACCATTGTACCATATTCTACCATATGGTACCATTGTATCATATGGTGCCATTGTACCATATGGTACTGTTGTATTCAACACAATAACCGTACTAATATTTTCATCATTTTGTTTACAATAAACTTGTAAACAAGTTTTGTAAGTAATATAATGATAAACAAATTAGTGCAGTTATTGTGTTGAATACAATGAGTGTACACTTATACAATATACATTATACTGGTCTCACAGGCCACAAATGTTACTAGAAAAAGAAAAAATTAGAAAAGAGAAGAAAAAAGTATAAAAAAAATGTAAAATAAAAAAATGCGATTTTGAGGAAGTTACTGATGTTGCCGCCACCGGGTCATTTTGGGTCAACTTCCCGCCTCTATCTCGGTAAGTACTGATCAGAATTTTTTGTTTTGTTTTGTTTTATTACCTTCACAAAAATATACTCTTTAATTCTGTAAGAAATTTTGTTTTTTTTCAAAATTTCTTGGACACTGGGGCACCCCTTCAGATATTGGCCCTGGACCCTGAAAGGGTTAAGCGATTACGCGAAAGAAAAAGGACGAAACATAATGGTCTCCTGACAGTATACACCGCTGTGCCCAGCATCTCTTCTTCATCTCCAAGGTAAATGCTGTAGTACTACATAATTTCTTTACATTTTTTTTTTAACAAATCAGCTGTCTCCCACTGAGGCAAGGTGACCCAAAAATAAAGAAAATATGTACATTCATCATCATTCAACATTTTCACCTCACTCATACATAATCACTGTCTTTGCAGAGCTGCCCAGATACAACAGTTTAGAAGCATATATAAAGACGCATTACATTATTATTATATTATTATTGTTTTCCTTATGTAACTACGTAGTGATCTAATGCGGTTTGCCTTACAAACACTCCATTTTCTGTTATAGTAAGAGCATGGGAAGGTATGTAGTCAGGCGCAGGAATGGCCACTCAGGTGGTCCAATAAACCCCAACAACAACAATGGCCGCTGTGCCACCGCAGCCACCACCACCACTAGCCACATACGTAATGACACAGTATTTTATTCATTCTAGTGTAAATATCATGTTTCTATGTTGTTAATATTGTTTATTATGTCATATTAGATTAATTTTGATAGAAAAATAAGCCGCCGAGTTGATATTAGCAAAATATTGAAATAAACCCTACCATCCAACTGACGACCTGCACGACATACGTCCACTCGACTTACGACCGTGCATCTGGCAGCTGGGCTGGGCCGGCTGATGCACACCACTGTACAATATTTGACAATACTCGCGGCGGCAATGCGTCATGCAGGCAGCATCAGTTTGAGTAACCCTGCCCTATCAGCAGCATCATACTGTACTAACTGGACAGTAAATTTCACCATGGCCCCTAAGACGAAGTCGGAATCTTGCACTGGAGATCGTGGCAAGAAAGGCTCTTACTGTCGAACTCTCTATTTGTTTTCACTGTTGCACATAAACCTGTGTATCTGTCTGCCTGTATATCTGTCTGCATCTCTGTGTGTCTGTTTGTCTACTAGTGTGTCTGTCTTTCTGTCTACCTGTGTATCTGTCTTTCTGTCTACCTGTGTGTCTTTCTGTCTACCTGTGTGTCTTTATGTCTACCTGTGTGTCTTTCTGTTAACCTGTGTGTCTTTCTGTCAACCTGTGTCTGTCTGTGTCTACCTGTGTGTCTGTCTGTCTGTCTGTCTACCTGTGTGTCTGTCTTTGTCTGCTTGTCTGTCTCAGAGCCACTCATTAAGAGTGTTCTTGGTCTTGAAGATGCCATATTAATAATGATAATAACAATAATAATCACTCAGGTGCATTAAATGTGTATAAACTTTAATATAGACATTTTGCTTAATCCATCTATGATTTTTTTTCAAAATTATATAATAAACATGCTACATAACACATAAATTAAAAAATATGAGATGTTTTTCTGGTCGGCTTGACAGTGAACAGGAACCATTCGTGTCGGGGCTGATAACAACAACAACAACAACGTTTGTTTACATAACTCGTGAACATTCTACATTCTCATTCTCTCTCTCATTTGTTCATTTAATCTTGTTTACTCACCTCTCACTCTACATTAAAACTACAGATATTTTAAGGTAAGTAATGAGTGGACACAATTATTATATTACAGCTTAATAATAATAATATTAATATTAGTACATATGTATTATTGTAATAATGATGATTATTAATATTATTATTAATTTAGGGCACTGGAGCACAGATCCACTGTATAGCACTTTGTCTGGATTTTTTGGGTTATCCTAGGTAATTTATAATATGTATGATAACTTGACTTACATGTACCAGTAAGAGAGAGAGAGAGAGAGAGAGAGAGAGAGAGAGAGAGAGAGAGAGAGAGAGATATACAGAGAGACAAGACACAGCCACATTCGGTCAGCCAGTCAGCCAATACCCACCCACCCACCCACCCGCCCAGCCAACCACAGACCCGGCCACCCAGCCGGATACGTATTACACATGTTCCAGAGTTGTTTCTCTTACTTAGGGTATAGGTTATACAACATTTGGCAGGATGACACTACCAGTGGTATTCTCCCATTCCACTGTGTCGACAATACATAAAGATAATAGTAACATATGATACTGTATGCTATGTAAAATTTACAATACATATCACTACCATGTATACATTATATACAGTACATAAATAATTAAAATACAACAATAGAAGTAAATTATGGTAAAAAGAATGAAATAATGATTGTACATTACATTTACAGTACTATGTAGGTAGTTTATATAGGAAAGTTTTGACATTATGCCCTACCCAATATGTCGGCAATTTTCAAAGGTTCGACTTACATCCATTTCGACTTACGACCGGTTGGTCGGAACCAAGCTTGGTCGTAAGTCGGATGGTAGGTGTATTTTGTTGTGCCTGGAATTCCGCTGGAACGGATTAATGCCATTTCAATTAATTTAAATGAGGAAAAATGACAACATGAGAGCAAATCAGGATACAAGCAAGGTCACGGAAAGGATTAAACTCGCAAGTCAAGGTTCCACTGTATATCCTTAGAAAGGTTGGATGGAAAGGGTGAAGGAGGCTTTGAGTTCTAGAAGATTAGGCATCCAACAGGTTTGTGAGCACATTAGAAAGGAGTGAAGGCAAATACAGTGATACCTCGACTTACAAGTTTAACTCATTCCGTGACCGAGGTCGTAACTCAATTCACTCATTTATCAAATCAATTTTCCTCACAGAAATTAATTGAAATGCCAGTAATCCGTTCCAGCCCCAAAAAACCACCCCAGGGGCAGGAGAAAATACTTCAACTCTATGGCTTATTTATCTATTAGAACTGATCTAATATGCATAATAAACACAATAAGTAACATAGAAACACGATATATAGTGGATCCCAGGTTATCGGCCAGTTCTGTCATCAGCCAACTCGGTTATCGGCCGGTTTTTCGGTGCTCAGTTATCGGCCATTAATTCTGTGATTGGCCGTTTGAGGAGGCTTCCGCTCATACATCCAAACATTTTGCTCATTTCTCATTGTAGTTTGTGTTATTTTTGCAGTGCAACTGTCCAATAATTAACCATGGCTCCAAAGAAAGTTCCTGTGGTAAAGAAAGTGAAAAACACCATGGAATTTAAGCATGAGTGATAGAAAAGTTGAGAGTGGTGAGGGTGTTGGAACTTGCCAGGATGTTCAGCAAGAATAAATCAACAATTACATCCATCCTGGCAAAAGAAAGACAAATCAAGGATGCTAATGTTGCAAAAGGAGTAATTTTTCTAACTAAACAAAGGACACCAATAATGGAAGAGATGGAAAAGTTATTATTATTGTGGATTAAGGAAGAAGAATTAGTGGGAGTGTGTTGTGGAGTCGATTATTTGTGAGAAGGCAAAGCAGTTGCATGAAGATCTTGCAAAGAAAATGCCTGGAACAAGTGCTGCAGTTTGTGAATTAAGGGCCAGCAAAGGATGGTTTGATAAATTTAAGAAGTGTATTGGAAAACCCCCTGTTGTGGGGCATGGTGAGGCTGCAAGTTTGAAAAATGTGCGCTAAAAAAAATTTGTGCAGGAATTCCAGAGGTATTTTGGGTGAAGGATTCAAACCCCAACAAAGTTCAGCTGAATGAAACGGCCTTTTTAAAAGAAAATGCCAAACGGACCTCATTCCCCAGGAGAAAAAGGCTTGCCAGGAAAAAACCCTAAGAAAGACAGGCTTATTTTTTGTTGTGTGGTAATGCTTGGGGGATTTCAAGTGAGCCTTTACTCGTGTACCCTCAGAAAACCCCAGGATTCAAAAAAAAACAAGTCAAGAAGAATAGATTGGTGTGATGTGGAAAGCAAATCATAAGGCTGGGTCAAAAGGGCAAATTTCAAAGAGTGGGGTTAATGAGTTTTTTGGGCCCCCAATTTGTGAAAAAATATCCGGGGAAAAGAAATTGACACCAAAACCCTCCTGGTTTGGGCAAGCTCCTGCACTCCTCCAGATTGGAAACCAAGTGTTTAGGGATTCAATTTTTTTAAAAGGGGTTTTTTCTTCCTCCTAACATCCCCCCCCTTTCCCTCCACCCCATGGCCGAGGTATTTTAACTTCAAAAACTTTCCAAAAGGTTTGAAGTGGCCTGGCATCATTTGCCCCTAAGAGAGTTCTGAGGAATGACTTCACTTCCCCCACTGCAAAAACCCTTACAAGAAAGCTTGGGGGGTGGACTTCCGGCTTTGAACTCTGCTTGGGCAAAAAAATGGGGCCGATTGTGCAAGAGAGGGATTTTGAAGAGTTTGAGGCGATCCAAACCTCCCGCCCTGGGACTCTACTGCGGCATGGGGAAGTCTCTGGGGTTGGGGTGAGTGGCGAGGATGTGGAAGGGGTTGGTGGAGGACCCCAAAGACAAGTAACCCTTGAAGAGTACAAGGCTTCAACTTGAACAGCAAACAGCTGCGATGAGGAAATTGTTCAAGGGAGAGAGTGACGGAGATGCTTTTCAACACTTTGGTTTTTTTACTATAGTATGCCCAAAATTCTAGCGCCCTAAAAATTGTAAGAAAAAGCTGTAGGCCCACATATGAAAGAAGGGTCTATGTGGTCAGTATGACAGTATAAAAAAAAACCCGCGACACAGTGCGTAATGAGAAAAAAAAAAATTTTTGACCGTTTTTTTTTGGAATTTTTCGCGACTTTGCATGTATTTTCATATGGGATTTATTGTTGTATACTAGTTTTCCTGGTTTCATTTTATAGAATGGGAATATTACAGAAAAAGAGATGATTTTGTTGGTTTTCAATGAAAAGTACTTGAAAAATTTAGCTCAAAGAGAGAAATGTTTGTTTTTTTTATCAAATTAAAAAATAAAAAAATCTGCTAAGCGCCCAAATTCACGTCAATGGTGAGTCTAATATTTTTCCAAGTGCGCCCGTTTTTATTTATACCATTTTACACAAATGCGTGTATGCATAACGTAAATTTCTTTTTTTTGTGAGAATAAAATTCAAAGGGAAAGAAAAAAGAATGTAAGAGGGGCGGGGGGAGTGACTAATAAACAGAGGAAATGAAATTTTAGTGCGGGAAATGTTTTCCCTTTGTTTTTTCTAGCCCTTTTTGGAAATGGCTTCTTTTAAATTTTTGTGTGAAATTGGCAAAATTGCTAAATTCTGACCCTGTACTGGATAGTTGAAATCGGAAAATGGGGGGTTTTTGTACTCTTTAATAAAAAAAATGGGGTCTACTTATGTTTTTGTCTTGTACACTGGAATTGGCCGAAAAAAAGGGCTCAAAGTGGGCAAAATCGCGATGCGTTAACATGTTTAGACACTAACTTCGCGAAAGCATAAATTTGTAGTTTTCCCTCAAATTTCTTTTTTGGGGTCATTATGATGGGAAAGATTCTCTTTTTTTTTTAGAAAAATTAATTTTTTTTCTGAATTTTGGGGCCCAGAGAACGTCCGGGAGGGGCCCCGGGGGCCCTTTAAAGGGTTAAGAACTTTTTGCAAAATGGAATGATGTGCAAGTTTTGTCAAGAAGTAACCCCCCACAAAGCTGAAAAAAACCTATCTGCAACTGTTTTGTGACAAAACCCTGTCCCACTTCGGGATGTCTTAAGAGATGCCAGAAAAAGAGCATCTGGACGTTATTTTTTTGGGACAGGGGTCCCGGGACCTAAGGGTCCTAGTGGCTTAAAAGAAAAGTACCCCGAGAGCTTTGCTACCCAAGTCTTTTGGGGGGGGTTCCCCTTCCAACAAAACTCCTCCCACTTTTTCTCTTCCTATCTTTTGAAGCCACATTTTAAACCCTTTAATAAGGGTTGTAAACAGTTTTATATAATTTTTAAAAAAAAATTTTTTTTTTTTTTTGTGAATATTTTTGTCGGGAATGGATTAATTGTTTTACATTAATTCTTTAGGAAAATATTATTTCGGTTTTCAGCCGACCTTCTGGTTGGATTATGGCTGAAAACCGGGGTCCACTGTATTCTCTAAAATAAATCAAAGACCAAAATATGGCGAGTGCCAGGACCAGTCGGACATAAATTATTGCTCCTTCATAATGTGTTCTTTGGCCCGGGGTTGGAAAAAGTTTTTGGAGGCTAACTCCCTTGATCACTAGTAAAGTGATATTGAATATTTAAAAGTAATTTTGATTATTTCTGAAGCCCCCCATTTTTATTAAAGTAATGAAATAATTTGAAAAAACATAAAAAAAATGATTGTTCAAAATTGGTTTGGGGAATTTTGGGAAAATTTTTTCCCAATATTTGGGATTTGTGAGAGGGGTAAAGGGCCCAAAATATTTTGCAAATGTCAAAAATAAAACTTTATTTTTTTGTGAATAATAAAGTAAAATTTTCAATTTCCTCCAGGGAGAAAATTGCATAGCATTGTTTCATAGTGCAAGTCCCAAAACCACCTGTATTTTCAGTAAATTTTTTCTTTCATTTAAATATTTTTTTTCGCTCATAGCTCGGATTTGGCTCAAAATCAAACAGCAAAATATTGACCCGATCGACAGCTTATAACTCAGAAAACTTGTAAGTTGGGGCACTCGAAAGGGTCAAGGTACCACTGTGTTTTTATGTTTTGATGTGCTACTGGGGGTCTGTCAGGTAATATTTATAAAGGGATTCAGGGGAAACTAGTAAGCCAGCCCTTGGTCCTGGGGGTTTGGAAAAATACATTGCTTGCACTCTGAAGGAAGGGTGGGGACGTTGGGGTTTGGAGCCTCACCCAGAACTGTGAGTTGGTGCCCTTCTGACAGACAGTGATTGGGCGAGTGACAGTAAGCTTTTTTTCTCTTTGTCAGGTCACCCTACCTCAGTGGGAAAACAACCAGTGCTAAACTTTAAAACAAAAAATCACATCATCCATACTACTTCCTTCCAATTCGATTTCAGTCCAAAATTGCCTAAACTTTTTGTTATTCACGCAACCTAGTTCTTTTCTTCAATGTAAACACTAAGTCTACAAAACCCATTACCCTTCATGAATCCTCTCTCTTCCTCTGCAATCCTACTTTCTGTCTTACCACTAACCCTTTCAATAATAATTCTTCAATAAACTTTACCGGGTTTACTCAGCAGGCTGCTGCTTCTTTTTTTCAACAAACCGGCCATATTCCACCAAAGCAGGGGGCCCAAAAAGAAAAAACAAAAGTTTCTCTTTTTAACATTAGTAATGTAAAAAGGAGAAATGGTTACTAGCCCCTTGCTCTGGTATTTTAGTCACCTCTCATGACACGCATGGCATACGGAGGAAGAATTCTGTTCCACTTCCCCCCCAAAGGGGGGGGGTTGGCATGTACATTGCAGAGTCACTTGTTTGCACAGAACTGCTTAACCCTTTCAGGGTCCAAGGCCCAAATCTGGAGTCACGCACCAGTGTCCAAGAATTTTCAAAAAAAAAAAATTTGTTATTTTTTCTTATGAAATCGTTTTTAGAGAATCTTTTTGTGAAGGTAATAAAACAAAAAGTACGAAATTTTTGGTGGAAAATTGACGAAATATGCTCTCGCGAATTTTGATGTGTCAGCGATATTTACGAATCGGCGATTTTGCCGCTTTGACTCCATTTTAGGCCAATTACATTATTCCAATCAACCAAATTCTTGTATTTCCTAGTATTTTCTTCTTTCTATCGATTGAGCACAAAGAAATCGCCAAGTCAAAATGTTTCAACTACAAAATAAAGTGATGGAAATTGTTAATTTGGCCAATTTAACCAAAGTTCAAAATATTCCAATTTCAAAATAGGGTCCAGAATGAAAAAATGTAGGCATTCCGGCCACTAAAACTAACATTTCCTCTGTTCATTAGTTATGTTTTGAGGCTTACAAATAAATTCCATTTTGATTTTTTATTCACATATTGAATTTTTATTCACAAAAAATAGAAGATTTACTGTTATGCAATACTGTAATAATTGTTTTAAAATTTCTTTACCATATTTGTGAATGTATATTAGACCACCAGCTGACATGTATTTTGCGTGTGAGGTCGTTTGTTTTTCTCTTGAATATCGGAAAAAATTTTAACATTTCCGCTACTTTGAACTCAGTTTCAAGCCATTTCCAATGCTAAAACCCAAACAAAATCATCTCTTTTCTGTAATATGTCTTCCATTCTATCAAATGAGACAAGAAATCGCAAATAAACTATTTAAAAAAAATACAAAAAAAAAAAAAACTGCAAAAATTGCTGTTTTAAACGAAAAATCATGATTTAATTTTTTTTCTCTCATTATCCAGTTTTTGTGCAGGTCTGT
>NW_026473285.1:0-10751 GCF_026875155.1 Cherax quadricarinatus | reverse complement strand
GTAAGACGGTACTTAGAATTTTAAATGTGATATGTGTTTTCAGCACAATAATATTGTATACGAGAGAGATTGATATTATTTTGATTACTGTAATTAATTTAATTTAATTTAATTTGATAATAAACCTCTAGACATATTAAATATATTAAATTTTAATTTCTCTAGTTAATAGCCTACCAGTTGTAATCCTGAAGCACTATTGAATTTTACTGAATTCTAATGGATAATTGGACAAGGATACTGACTACTTGTTACGAAAACCCAGTAACAGGCTGGATGCTAGAAGGGCAGTCCTTTCTAGTGTTCACTGGAGATCTCTAAGCTTTTAGAATCGCGTTTTTTGTAACAAATGGGGACCTGTCCGGGATGCTCTTGATCCAAGGTGTTGGAGAAATTGTCCAGTTTGACATACTAGTAACTCTATGATCAAACACTTTGAGTACTTTCCTAATCTGAAGACTTTGAGTTTAGTCTTGTACAACATACCAAGTGGATGTATGTACTTGACTGAGTCTCTTGATCCAAGGAGATGGAAATACTATTGATGAGTTCTAGCTCTAAGACAATGTTACAAAAAACGCGATTCTAAAAGCTTAGAGATCTCCAGTGAATACTAGAAAAGACTGCCCTTCTAGCATCCAGCCTGTTACTGGGTTTTCGTAACAAGTAGTCAGTATCCTTGTCCAATTATCCATTATAAATCAGTATTATTCAATAGTGCTTCAGGATTACAACTGGTAGGCTACTAACTAGAGAAATTAAAATTTAATAAATTTATTAAGTAGTAAGTTGTCTAGAGGTATATTATCAAATTAAATTAATTACAGCAATCAAAATAAAATCAATCTCTCGAGTTCAATATTATTGTGCTGAAAGCACATATCACATTTATAATTCTTAAGTACTGTCAGGTACATTAACATTTAATAAGATATTACAAATATGTACAAGTAAGTGTGTGTATGCGTGTAAGTGCTCTTAAGTAGTTAGATATGTCTCAAGACTCGAATAAGACTTAAACAAGTGACTGACAAAGTCCTCAAATAAACTAACTTCTTGACTGACTGGCAACCCGAACAGTCTGCTTGAACAACAAAGAATGCTAAGCCCAATAGCAATGCAATATCAAGCGACTGCGACACAATCAGGAACAAGGAGATAATATAACGACACTAAGTAGGGACCATCTGCAGATCCTCCACAAAAGTTACAAACTCCCATAATACTGAATCTAAGTTCAGCATAGGTAAAACTATGACTGTGACAATACACAGGAACCAGTACAAAATTAGGTCAGAAGCTATAGCTAAGGACCTGAGATACTCAGAGTGTCTATGTGACACACAACCTCAGTACAACGTCGAAAATCACAAAGTCTATACAATGTTCTGTGAACAAAGTTCTACAGAACTAACAAGAATAATGAGACAGACAATCTGTCCAACCAGCAAGCGAGTCTCCAGCAGACTGACAATTTCACGAGAGGTGAAGACACCCCCCCCTCGATCACTTGATAGCTACGTGGACAACTGCAGCTCAGAAGCCGGCAGTATAACGAGCGACAAGCGATAATTACAGTAGTTTGACAATCAAGACTAGCTGAGCACATTTTATATACATCCTAACAACATAAGTCAAATAAGAATATAACAGTCAAATAATAATATAAAGTCATACATTTACGATTTAGCTATTATCGCAAATATAAGCAATATATAATTAAATGAAAAGGTAATATACATTATATATACATGATAATCATTGTAACCCATTCAGGGGTTGCAACAGACAACCAACACATATTGCTATTAGGATTATAGTTTCCTATAATCACTCTCTCATAGTACATTTATTTTCGTGATGTATGCCAAAGTGAAACAGTTAATTGATACTCTGACTTTGTCTGAGTTAAGTACATTGAAACTTCAGACGTGTTGGAGAGTAGCCAAATATCTCGGTGTGACGTGTAACAGTAATTACACTGCAGAAACTGTCAGAGCATTAATTAAAGATATATTGTTTCCTGCTCATACAGAGATGTATGATTATGATTCAGATTCAGAAAGCCTAGTGTCACAATTAGGAAGTATGTCTCTATTTAATGAAGTAGAAGAAAGAGCAACTAAGGCAGAAGTGAGCCTAGTGTCTGACCCTAGGGTAGCTCAGTTCTCGCTCGCTCCTTCCCTCACTGACACAATAGTACAGAGTGTAGCTGTTAGCTTGACTCAGCCTAAAAAAAGTGCAGGTATGCTACACCTGTATTACTTACCCTGAAGATATAGCCCTCTGTAGCCCCTGAACGAGGTGCCCGACTAAGGCCTTTCCAAAAAGCTGTTTTTTTCCCTACCCCTCCTTTCCAGGGTTTCCTATCTTCAGGAACGTAGAGAGGTTTGAAGCCTCATTAGTTGCAGACTGCAAAATAGGGGGAAGAGGAAATTGAACAAAGAAGTTTTCCCAGAGAGAAAAATTTTCGTCTGGGAAGACAAAAGAATAGATCCAAGACATTTAAAGTCAAAAAAAAAACTGCCCCTAGGGTTTCCCAAAGTTTTTTGAGAGTGGCTTAGAACTTTTTTGATGGTTTGAGAACCAGGCAGTGCTAGGGAACTGGCCACGAAAGCACTGGGCACCCTTGTTGCTCATTTTTAACAGGAAAGTCGACTTGTACTGTGCTTTACCATTTCCCAAGTACATTAGTTATGACGCGTAAGAAACTATTCTAGAGACGTATAATTGTTCCCTGTAAGTTATCAACGGCATTTGTATGTTACAACGACAAGATCAAATTGTGTGATTTTGTAGTGAAAAAAAAAGTTGCATTTGGAAAAGGTCTAGAGTGCTAAATGTAAAGTACAAAAGCTTGTTAGTTGTTATTAATAAAAGATTTTAACAACTGTATGTCTGCTGATTCAAGAATATCTGATCATCATACTACCTCGGATATTCGGGAAAAAACGCAGCTTCCCAGAAAATTATGAGTTTTCCCAAAACTTGTGTACTAAAACACAGAGAAATAAGGTAACTAAAAATTGCCCTAGAAGTTGGAACCAAATCAGCGCTCATTGCGGCTGATGTAACTGTTACTGTAATTCTCGTATTTTTCCCAGGAAATCACAACCCTGAATCTGTCTCTGTGGCTAGACAAAAATTGATTCGAGAAGAAGAAGTTAAATGTATATTGTAACAAAAAAAGGGACATGTAGGAGTTTGCTTAAGTTAGAAAGAGTACGAAAAGGTGTGCAGTGGGGCAACACAAAAAGTGTGTTTTTTCCCGAGCAAAAAAGGCAAAAAAATTAGTATATTGACCCTTTTTTTTTAGATAAGTTAAAGGATGATGACTAGGTCAAAAAGTGTATTGACAAAAGATTCGTTCAGCGATGAGTCCCTTTTTTTCAAGAGGGTTTTGAAAAGGATTTGACCAATCAATCTAACTGAGATTTACTTTCAGACATGGCTTATCTACGTTATTAAAAGAAGATGTATGCCCCTAATGACAATACCCATTGCAAGATAGATGTATTGTTAGAAGCCTTAGGGGGGTATAAAAGTGCCTCTGCACAAATTTATATTGAAACAGTATTATACTGGTTTATTTCAGTGGGTTATCAAATGGTTATTTCCACAGGTAGTGGACTTGTGATAGGGAACAATGTTCATGTGGTTATGTAAAGAACACTTGTGATTGAAATAACGTGATGATATTATGCCATTGAAACTTGTAGAGAGAAAATTTTTTTTTCCTTCGCACAATTATGAGCTTGTAAAGATTCAAAAAACTCCTTGGCCTGTTGAGTTTGTTTGATGACAATGTTTGGGTGAATATGTTGTTTATTATGCTCTGCGCCCCGGTCATTAACACAAACCCCCGTGTCATCACCCGTCAGGCACAACTGACGTTAAATTTAACCCCGAGATTTAATCAAGGATCAGTTTGTTGATCAGTCACTGGAAAAATGAGAGATTAGCGTTATGAGAGTGAAGCAAAGGATTCGATAATTGTACTATTATAGTAAGGGTTTTGTACTGATGGAGAAAAATACATGTAAGTTGTCGCTGATAGTGTTTCACCACAGTAAAGCATCTCGTAGTGTTACCAGTTACATTTCGTGAACAACCCATTGATTTTGTCACATAGTCCATAGGAGGACATTTTGGTGTCAAGAAGACACTCGGTAAACTGACAAAAAATTTTACTTACCCAAAGATGAAGGGAAACAGTAGCCGATCTGTGCGACGTTGCACGTTGTGTCAAGTGACAGGCAAGCCAGCGCATCACCTCCCCCTGCACCTCTCATTCCTTTTCACCGTGGATGGTGAACCCATTTCTCATGTTTATTATTGATTGTGTTGGCCCTTTGCCTAGAACAAACTAGGGAAAACAATATTATTTATATTAGGGGACGCTGCAACACGCTATCCGAAGCTTTTCCCTTGAGAAAAAATTAATGCTCGTGCTTTGTGGGGTGCTGATAAAATTTTTCTCCAGGTTGGATTGCCACGAGAGATACAATCAGATCAGGGATCTAACTTTTACTTCCAAGATCTTTCGAGAAGCATTATCCCACCTAGGAAAAAAGTCTGTACTTTCAACCCGTTATCATCCCCCAGTCACAAGGTGCTCTTAGAGAGATTTCATCAGACACTGAAGTTCATGATGAGAGCTTATGTGAACATTTTTTAGAGATGGGATGAGGGTATACCTTTTCTTCTGTTCGCTATGAGAGAAGTGAGCAAGAAAGTCTCGGTTTTGTCCGTTTGAATTAATATTCGGACACCAAGTGCGTGGTCCTCTCTCAGTGTTGAAAGAGTGTGGACAGGAAAATCAAATCCATCATTGAGTACTTTTACCCTTTATTAATGCAGCAACACTTGACAGCCGCTAAGAGCTAGCTTCGAAAAACTAGTTTCAGCCCAAGCTAGAATGGAAGCAACATTATGACAAAACGTGCTGACTCTCGTTCTTTTAAAGCAGGAGATAAGGTGATGCTAGGAAAATTGTACAGGTCATGCTCTACAAGCCAGGTATGATGGTCCCTGGAAGTAGTAAAAAGGCTTAGAAACGTAAATTATTTGGTTGTCCGGGAAAAAAAGAAATTAATCATGAGTCCCATGTTCCCAGCTTAAAATACTAGGCCCTTCCTACTCTTCTTTCTTCCTAGGCGAGGAAAAAAAAGTCAGTTACCGAATCTTGGGTATAGGGTGGTTTGGGAAAATTCAGGACTCTACAGTACTGGACGTTTTTTTATTAATTTGGGATTGAAAAAGTGGTGATATTAAAAACATGATTTGCATTTCCTAAAGTTTTTCGGATGTCCTAAACATTGTACCTGGTGTACTGACTTTGTGTACGGGGAGATCACTTATTAAGCAAATGCCATAAGGAGAGCCAAACGGAGCATAAAGATTGGGAAAAGAGGTTGATTTTCTGTTATCTATGGATTATTGAGCGCAGTAAAAGTCTAGGGGGATCCCCCTGTTTTTTTGTGCCTAAACCTGACGGTGTTTCGGATGTGCATGATTACAGGAAAGTAAAACCCCTGTACCTTACCCGTGGTTACCCTTACCCGCATTCACGCCCCTTTTTTGTTTGTGTTCAGGACCCCGTTTGTCAGCATTTTGACCCTTTACGAGGTTTAAAAGTCCCGCTTATAAACTGCTCAGAAATTTTGCTTTTAGTTAAAGATGGTTTTTTTTAAATTACTCGTCCCCCCCTTTTGTTATGAAACCGGTTTCTTCTTCCCAACGTATAATAAAACGAGTTGCCCCAAATTAAAAGGAGTAGAATATTTGCAATTAGTGGTGTACAGTGTCGAGTGGGAACAGCACTTGACGGTCTCAGAGCATTGTTTAAAGGGGACTGGGCACAAAATTTCCTGTTAATCAGCAAAATGTAGTTTGGTCAACCAAGATTACCAAATCTAGGTTTTGTATGGCCCAGGTGAGGTTGCTTTTTGAGGCTAAGGTTCGGCATTTCTAAATTTCCGTGACAGGATAGATGTTAAAAAGTCCAAATTTTTAATTTCCCTTCTTTTTACATATGATGCGAGGGGGTTATGCAGTGGGCGCTGTGCTGCCCAACAGTCAACACCCCACTGATATTCCCCATCTATTGTTACTTTTATCTAAGTAAACGCCCCAAAAAAAATTACCCACATTGAGAAAGGGGTTGTCTTGTGGTGCCCTTTGGAAACATTTTGGGGTTTTTGGGCACTTCCCCTTTTTAAAATTAATTTTTTTTTCAGACCACATTCCACTCACCTCTAAAACTATGAAAAGAAAAAATGCTAGGATCATGGGGGGCCTCGAACCCAACCTTATTTATTAGTAAAAAACAAAAGTGATCTTTAATGTAATTCCCGACGCTCTGCACGCATTAATAATTAAGTTACATTAAATTTAAAGAATTTTTTCCCCAAATCCCTTTTGTTATTGCTTTGTAAAATTTCGTAAGTAATTTAAATCCCCCCAGCCAATTTTTAATATTATATAAAGTTAATTTTTATTTTTTATTCACAGTAGTGGGGATATGTTTGAGGAGGAAACTAAGTGAGTGATGAGTGGGTAGTGTCGTGGGGGCGATTTATGCTTGGGGGAAAACATGTCCTGCCGCAGCCCCCCCCTTCATCACACCTTAAGGTTTCTACTCAAATGTCCATATACTAGCATTTTCCAACCCCTACTTAAGAGTGGAATCAGTTCCCCAACTATGATCGAGCCCCAAAGTGCCCTGCTCATCTCGCTTCCGTCTCTACACTTAATTAACACGAGTAGCAGAGATACGTACTGTGTATGCCCCAGCATGGGGAATTTTTATTGTAATTTTGCTGTGAAATTATGGGAAATGCTTGGCCAAATTACTTTATTTTTTTTATATTAAACTGTTTGTAATGTAACCGATAATCAGAAAGGAAGACATTAAAGCAACTCCCGTGTGACCATTTTGTGTTGGGGGGGGGTTTTTGCAACTCTGAATGGATTGCAAAGATTTTAGTATATAATATTATTCTTTTATTTAATTTTAATTGCTTATATTTGCGAAATGCTAAATGTAAATGTTTGCTTTTTATAGTTTTTTGGTAGCTTCCTTTGTTAGGTAGGGTGTAACATATGTGTTTGTTCAAAATTTGATTTTTAACTACTGAATTATCGCTCTTTGCTCATTATTCTGCGACTTCTGTTGTGGGGAGTATGTCCACGGAGCTATCACGTGATCGAGGGGGGGGGGGGGGGTGTCCCCACTTGCTGAGTATTCGTCTGCTCTAGACTCTCTTTATGGTCGGACGATTGTTGTTCATTTTCTTGTTAGTTCTGTAGAACTTGTTCAAGAAATTTTATAGATTTGTGATTTTCGACGTTGTATGAGGTTGTGTGTCAATAGACACTCGAAAAATTTCAGGTCCTGAGCTGTAGCTTCTGACCTAATTTGTACTGGTATCTGTGTTTATCACAGTCGGGGATTTTTTATGCTGAATTAGATTCAGTAGTATGAGATTTTTTTGCTTTTTTGGGGATCTGCAGATGGTCCCCATTTTTGTCGTTATATTATCTCCCCTTTTTCTGATTTGTGTTTTCAGTTTTGTTGTATTGCTTGGGTTAGCTTCCTTTTATTGTTCAAGCAGACTGTTTGGTTCCGTGGTCAAGAAATTAGTTTTTTTTGGGACTTTGTCGTACTTGTTTTAAATCTAGTCGGTCTTGAGACATAACAAACTATTGAGCCTTCTAATTTTTATTTTGTACTATTTGTATTTAATTTTTTAAATGTTAATGTAAAAGACGGTATTAAGAATTTAAAAAGGTATGTGTTTTCGCACAATAATTTGTATCGAGAGAGATTGGAATTTTTTTGTTTTTTGTTTTAATTTAATTTAAATTTATTTGATATAAACCTCAGATTTAAAAAATTTTTTAAATTTTTAAATTTTTCTAGTTAAAAGCCTACCCGTTGTTTGGAAGCCAAAATGCAAAGTTAGAAACTTTTTTTCGAACGTTTCACCTCACGTGGTTCTTCGTCGAGTACAGAAAAGTTGATAGAAGCAGAAGTACATCACCCCTTAAAGTTTTGAGGTGGTAGTCCCCCAGTCTGGAGAAGAGCATTGTTCCCAAGAAAAATTCAACTGTTAATAAATCAGTTTGTACTCAATTTTAGTATTATGTGTAAGTATAACTGTTAGTACTCAGTTTAGTATCTCTGTTAGTTTTCCCCTATTAGTGCTCAAAATTTTGTACTAAAAAGTTGGTATCAACTGTTAGAATTTATTGTTAGTACTAACTTTAGTATATTTTAGTATAATCGCCCCTTTCCACCCCGCTAAATTTGTACATAAAATGCTTTGTTAAAAGTAATATTTGCAGGATGTGTTTTCGTACTCTGAAGAGTTTTCTTACTAAATTGAAGGTTTTCGTAATGTTGGCTACATAGAGAGCCGCCTGGTGGCAGCCAGCACATTATATCTGTATTTGTTTTGTGCCAAAATATTTCTTATTCGGATTGTTTGTTGAGTGTACTCTCCTGTATGTACTGAACTGTGTTTACAGGAGTTGTATCACAGTTGCCTTGTCTTGTTCCTCCCCCGGTTACAGGAGCTTTATCATACCTCTTCTTAAAGATATGTATGGGTTCCGCCTCAAAGACTTCACTCTCCAGATTGTTCCACTTTCTAACAAATGAAAGACTGAAGAAATCCTTCCTAATTTCCTCTTGGTTCATCTGCGTTTTCAATTTGCAATTCTGCCTAGCGATCATGTTCCCCAGTGCCATCAGGTTGAGTTCCTACAACCTCTCTTCATTGGACATGCACCTTAGCTCTGGGACTAGTTTTGCTGCAAACCTCTGCACCTTCTACAGTTTCTTAATGTGTGTTACAAAAAACGCGATTCTAAAAGCTTAGAGATCTCCAGTGAATCCTAGAAAGGACTGCCCTTCTAGCATCCAGCCTGTTACTGGGTTTTCGTAACAAGTAGTCAGTATCCTTGTCCAATTATCCATTAGAATTCAGTATGATTCAATAGTGCTTCAGGATTACAACTGGTAGGCTACTAACTAGAGAAAATAAAATTTAATAAATTTATTAAGTCTAGAGGTATATTATCAAATTAAATTAAATTAATCACAGTAATCAAAATAATATCACTTCTCTCGAGTACAATATTATTGTGTTGAAAGCACATATCACATTTATAATTCTTAAGTATCGTCTGGTACATTAACATTTAATAAGATATTACAAATATGTACAAGTAAGTGTGTATGTGTGTAAGTGCTCTAAGTAGTTCGCTATGTCTCACGACTCGACTAGACTTAAACAAGTGACAGACAAAGTCTTCAAATAAACTAACTTTTTGACCAACTGGCAATCAAAACAGTCTGCTTGAACAACAAAAAGAATGCTAAACCCAATAGCAATATAACAAGCAACTGTGACACAGAATCGGGAACAAGGAGATTGTGGCATGCAAAGAGTACGTAACCTTTATTCGGCGCATGTACACACACTCATTTACAGGCTATCTCCCCCAACCAGCGAACCAGGTTGCTAAGAGTTGATGATGGGGCCCCGTCGTTCAACTAGTGACCAGATTCTAGCCAATAAGAAGATGGTTTTGGCAATCGCAGAGGTTATGTGGGTACCGCTCTCCTGTCTGCCCTTGTCATTCCCATTCTAGAGCTGGTTGAAGCACGGTCTGCTATCTTGTGGCTTCTATTTCTGCTTTGCTTACCCTGGAGTGCACTTTACTTATCACTGTACATAGTGTTTCATATTGCTGTTCTAAATTTTGGGGAAGGATAATATAAGTCTAAACTTTTTCTACTGTGTTTATTTTGCTCCCATTACACCCGGGATAACAGGCGATTTGGAATCCTGGGTTGTAATATGGGGGTCTGTCCGGGATCTGGAGCTGGACTTAGAGAAATGGTTGAGTTTAGGGTGAAGCTCGTAGCAGGAACATTGTGCAGCTTGCTGTCTGGCATTGCTTTACAAATTTTGCGTGTCAGTTGCTTTATGATCAGCCTTGCTATTGTGTGATCGTTCAACAGCTCGCTACTAGCTTGTTCAGTGTGCTCGCTTCGCTACGGTCAATCTTCTAGAACAGTATAGCTGTCTGGCATTGCTTTACAAATTTTGCATGTCAGTTGTTTCTAGCCTGGACGGTGTGGACAATTTTGCAGTCGGCTTTGCTTGTATGCGTATTCTGCAATCGTACTGTGCATAGGTAAGCGTGTTCTGCAAATTAACGTGTTACGTTCGGGTATACTGCAATCGTACTGTGCATAGCGAATAACTTATGCCACCTAGACGAGTCAGACGTCTGGTGTCGCATATACTTTGCATAACCTACCTAAATTGTCCCTACAGCGTTGTTGGCAAATTGTTCGTTCCATTGGCATTAAATACAAACGCACTCTCACAGCTGCGCAACTGCGTTCACTGATTGCTGACAAACTTATAGAAGAAGAGATGGCACCTGGAGGCCTGGTCACAGACCGGGCAGCGGGGGCGTTGACCCCCGGAACTCTCTCCAGGTAAACTCCAGGTAAACATCAGACTCCTCCCTCTACGGGAGCTAGGGCAAAAACTACTATGTTCTCGCAGGAGGAAGATGATACACCTACGGAGCAAAATGGTCAGTATAGTGCAGCTGGGTTGTCTCAGGGTGAATCAGCGTCGTTGGCACTTGAGCTGGCAAAAATCAATCTTGAGCAACCTAGGGAAAAGAGAGCATTCGCAAGGGAAGAAAGAAGGGAAAAAAAAGGG
>NW_026473284.1:0-31409 GCF_026875155.1 Cherax quadricarinatus | reverse complement strand
AACCCCCGGGGTCCTGGACGCCCCCTGGGGGGACCCCGCTGTCACAGGTCCCCCACTCTGCACCTCGCCACTCCCATGACTCGCTCTGCTTCCTGACAGTTTTCCCCCTGACCTTGTGTCCCTTTCCCGTTTCCCTGCTTGGTCCTCCTTTTTTCACCCAATCTCTTGTGTGGAACTGTGTCAAACGCCTTCTTGCAGTCCAAGAAAATGCAATCCACCCACCCTCTCTCTCTTGTCTTACTGCTGTCACCATGTCATAGAACTCAGTAGGTTTGTGACACAGGATTTCCCGTCCCTGAAACCATGTTGGCTGCTGTTGATGAGATCATTCCTTTCTAGGTGTTCCACCACTCTTCTCCTGATATCTTCTCCATGATTTTGCATACTATACATGTCAGTGACACTGGTCTGTAGTTTAATGCTTCATGTCTGTCTCCTTTTTTAAAGATTGGGACTACATTTGCTGTCTTCCATGCCTCAGGCAATCTCCCTGTTTCGATAGATGTATTGAATATTGTTGTTAGGGGTACACATAGCGCCTCTGCTCCCTCTCTCAATACCCATGGGGAGATGTTATCTGGCCCCATTGCCTTTGAGGTATCTAGCTCACTCAGAAGCCTCTTCACTTCTTCCTCGGTTGTGTGCACTGTGTCCAGCACTTGGTGGTGTGCCCCACCTCTCCGTCTTTCTGGAGTCCCTTCTGTCTCCTCTGTGAACACTTCATTGAATCTCTTGTTGAGTTCTTCACATACTTCACGGTCATTTCTTGTTGTCTCTCCTCCTTCCTTCCTTAGCCTGATTACCTGGTCCTTGACTGTTGTTTTCCTCCTGATGTGGTGTACAACATTTTTCGGGTCAGATTTGGCTTTCGCTGTTTATGTCATTTTCATATTGTCTTTGGGCCTCCCTTCTTATCTGTGCATATTCGTTTCTGGCTCTACGACTGTTCTCCCTTATTCTCCTGGGTCCTTTGCCTTCTATATTTCTTCCATTCCCTAGCACACTTGGTTTTTGCCTCCCTGCACCTTGGGTAAACCATGGGCTCATCCTGGCTTTTTCATTAATCCTGTTACCCTTGGGTACAAACCTCTCCTCAGCCTCCTTGCATTTTGTTGCTACATATTCCATCATCTCATTAACTGGCTTCCCTGCCAGTTCTCTGTCCCACTGAACCCCGTTCAGGTAGTTCCTCATTCCTGTGTAGTCCCCTTTCTTGTAGTTTGGCTTCATTCGTCCTGGCCTTCCTGCCCTTTTCCCTCCACTTGTAGCTCTACTGTGTATTCGAAGCTTAAAACCACATGGTCACTGGCCCCAAGGGGTCTTTCATATGTGATGTCCTCGATATCTGCACTACTCAAGGTGAATACTAAGTCCAGCCTTGCTGGTTCATTCCCCTCCTCTCTCTCTTGTAGTGTCCCTTACGTGTTGGCACATGAAGTTTTCCAGTACCACCTCCATCATCTTAGCCCTCCATGTATCTTGGCCCCCATGTTTGTCCAAGTTCTCCCAATCGATCTCCTTGTGTGTGTGTGTGTGTGTGTGTGTACTCACCTATTTGTGGTTGCAGGGGTCGAGTCCTAGCTCCTGTGTGTGTGTGTGTGTGTGTGTGTGTGTGTGTGTGTGTGTGTGTGTGTGTGTTGTGTGTGTGTGTGTGTGTGTACTCACCTAGTTCTCACCTAGTTGAGGTTGCAGGGGTCGAGTCCAAGCTCCTGGCCCCGCCTCTTCACTGGTCGCTACTAGGTCACTCTCCCTGAACCATGAGCTTTATCGTACCTTTGCTTAAAGCTATGTATGGATCCTGCCTCCACTACATCGCTTCCCAAAACTATTCCACTTCCTGACTACTCTGTGGCTGAAGAAATACTTCCTAACATCCCTTTGATTCATCTGTGTCTTCAGCTTCCAACTGTGTCCCCGTGTTGTTGTGTCCAGTCTCTGGAACATCCTATCTTTGTCCACCTTGTCAATTCCTCTCAGTATTTTGTAAGTCGTTATCATGTACCCCTATCTCTCCTGTCCTCAGTGCGTCAGGTTGTTTTCCCCTTTAAACCTTCCCTATAGGACATACCTCTTAACTCTGGGACCAGTCTTGTTGCAAACCTTTGCACTTTCTCTAGTTTCTTTACATGCTTGGCTAGGTGTGGGTTCCAAACTGGTGCCGCATACTCCAATATGGGCCTAACGTACACGGTGTATAGGGTCCTGAACGATTCCTTATTAAGATGTCGGAATGCTGTTCTGAGGTTTGCCAGGTGCCCATATGCTGCAGCAGTTATTTGGTTGATGTGCGCTTCAGGAGATGTGCCTGGTGTTATACTCACCCCAAGATCTTTTTCCTTGAGTGATGTTTGTAGTCTCTGGCCCCTATGTCAGTAGAGATGTGAAGACGATGTAACTGAACTTCTCCAGGCCGAGGGACTGACAACCTCAAATTCTACGACTTCAAGGGTGATGGACTGATTACATCGTCTTCACATCTCTACTGTTCCTGCCTAATTTCTGTATTCGACTGAAGAAGCCTACTGTGTAGGCGAAGCGTTTCGGAATAAAGTTGCCTAACTGTTGCCTACGTGTCTTACCTACCAACCTGTCGGTATTGTATACCATTTTGATGTTCATCTTGTCAGACACTGCAACACATGGCCTCTTGGTACAGAAAACGCCTTAGACAACCCTTTCAAGTGAGAACTGTTGGATCTGAGAGGGACCTGACCTCTCAGTGGCTACACTCTCACTACTACTATTCTGCACCTCTCCTTCTGACAGTATTTAAGTCTCCGCACTGTCGCTTGATCTTCAGATAGTTCCTGACTATGGAACTGAACTTCTTCAGGCCGAGGGACTGACAACCTCAAATTCTACGACCTCAAGGGTGATGGACTGATTACATCGTGTTCACATCTCTACTGTTCCTGCCTACTTTCTGTATTCGACTGAAGAAGCCTACTTTGTAGGCGGAACGTTTCGGAATAAAGTTGCCTAACTGTTGCCTATGTGTCTTACCTACCATGGTTAGAGGTTCATGAGTCGCTGGGTGGGTATAGGGTGGGTCAAGTTATACAAACTACAGATGGGATAGGGTTGTTTGCGGATAAGTGGTATGAGCAGTATTGGCAAGAGGAAGAGGTAGGAGCTGGGGATTTAGAACAGGTGTGTGGGAGTGTGACATGTCGGTTGGGAAACAGTGATAGGGAAGCACTGGGTGGGGAAATAACTGAGGAGGAAATATGGAGAGCTTTAAGTGAAATGCATAAGGGCAAAGCGCCGGGAATCGATGGACTACCGGCAGAGTTTTATAAACAGGATTGGGAGCTAATGAGGGTTTTTTTGGTAAGGTTATTAAATTTGATGAAGGAGAGGGGCAAGATGGGAGAAAAGCAGGCAACAGCTGTAGTAGCCTTGGTACCAAAGGGCAAGGGACAGCATACGCTTAGGGACTACCAGGCAATATCGTTGTTATGCGCAGATTATAAGTTGTTTGCTAAGATTTTAGGAAATAGGTTTAAGTGTATAGTAGGGCGGGTTGTATCAAGAACTCAGTTTGGCTTGCCAGAGAGGTCTATGGGGGAGGGGCATGGGTTACTAAGGGATTTCATGGAAGAAAAAGGGGGGGAATTGGGGGCTTGGTTGCTCTAGACTGGCAAGGCACATATGATAGAGTGGAGCGAGATACATTGAGAGCTATCCTTAGGCGACAGGGTTTTGGGGAAGAAATAGTGGGATGGGTGGATGCGTTATATCGTGGGGCAATGGCGAGGGTACAGATTAATGGACGATTGGGGGGGGAGGATTTTAATGGGTAGGGGACTTAGACAGGGGTGCCCTATGTCACAGCTTTTGTTTGCGTGCATACAGGACCCCTTTTATAGAATGGTGGAGCAGCAAATGGACATTAATGAAAGGGAGGGGAGTGAAGTTGGGAGGGTTTGGCCAGTTCTAATAGGGTATGTAGATGATACTACTGTTCTGGTTAGGGAGGGGATGTCAATGGACGCCTTAGATGGGGTAGTCAACACATTCGCATGTGCAACTGGTATGAGAGTGAATTCAGAGAAGTCCATGGTCATGGGGTTTGGAGCTTGGGTGAGGAGGGTTGAGTAGGGTAGTGTAGGTGTGACGAAGTGGGTGACTTTCGTTAAAAAATTGTGGTCTTGCCTATGCAGATGATCTGGATGTTGCACGTGTGGAAAACTCGGTTAGGTTGGTAGACAGGATTCTGGGTCACTTGAGAGCAATGCGGCCTCATCATTTGACCCTTGTGCAGCATGCCATTGTTATTAACGTCTTATTGTATAGCAAGGTTTGGCACGTGGCAGCCGTGTTCCCTTTAACTGGGATGGCAATTGCAAATATACTTAGACGGGTTTTTAAATTCTTGTGGGGTTCGGGCTGTGATTGGCTTAAAAGGGATGTGGTAATGTTACCTGTGCATCGGGGGAGGAGGGGTTAATGAATGTAAAGCAGAGAGTCAAATGTATCTTCATTAAGAGGGAGGTGATGAGGGAGGGTGAGGGTGGGGGGGGTTTGGTCAAGATACACAGTAGGTTGAAACATATGTATTCTGGAGTAGAGTTGCATGAGAGTGAAACTATTTTGACTCTGTCATCTGCACGTTTGAAAGGTGGTGTTGGTTTATTGATAAAGGAGGTGAGCCCATTTGTGTTGATACGAAATGAGGGGGAATGAGGGGGGGAGGGTGTTGTGTGAGGATTGATGGTGGATGGGGTAGAGGGTAACTTTTGTAAGTGTGTATGTGCCAGCGCAAAACGATATGAAAGCAAAGAGGGATTTCGTGTGTGATGATCTAGTTTTTGCCTTATATGGTTTACCTGTGGTGGCCATCGTTGGTGGGGACTGGAATTGTGTAATTGGGCTGATGTGGAACCACAAGGGGCGTGGCACATGTTGGCAGCCTTACGAAATCTCTTGGTGGATGTTCAGTTGAGGGATGTGGTAGGTGGGAGGGCTTCGGAGGTAGAGCATACTTTCATGAGGAGAGGTTACGTGCCTAGGTTAGATAGGGTGTACATATCTCACGGGGTTTTGTCAAAGTTTGTCTGTACAGTAGAAGCAGCTTTTACAGATTATCAGGTGGTAATGGCAGAGGTGGAGTGGGAGTCATTAGCTAGTATCTCTAGGGGATACTGGAAGTTAAATACGAGTGTGTTAGAAGATGTGGAGGGGTTGGAGGGTTTTAAAGCACTGTGGGAGGGGTTAAGTGAGAAGGTAAAAGGGGTAGAGGATGTGGTGACGTGGTGGGATGGAGTGGCTAAGGAACAGATTCAGCATTATGTGCGGGAAGAAAAACGGATCAATTCTTTAAAATATGGGCTCATTAACTATTTGGAGGACAGGTTAAGGGGTTGTTATGTAAGGGGGGCAGTGGAGGGTACCTATCCTATGGACGACATTATGGTAATTAAGGGGAGGCTGCAGGAAATCCAGGACTAGAGGTTCCAAGTATTGAGAGTAATGGCGGGGGTGGAGGAGGTGTTATGGGGAGACAGGCCGTTGTTGTGTGTATTGCGTAGGCTAAAACAACGTCAACAGGCAACAGCTATTCCATGGTTGGAGGTTCATGAGTCGGTGGGTGGGTATAGGGTGGGTCAGGTTATACAAACTACAGATGGGATGTGGTTGTTTGCAGATAAGTGGTATGAGCAGTATTGGCAAGAGGAAGAGCTGGGGATTTAGAACAGGTGTGTGGGAGTGTGACATGTCAGTTGGGAAACAGTGATAGGGAAGCACTGGTGGGGAAATAACTGAGGAGGAAATATGGAGAGCTCTAAGTGAAATGCGTAAGGGTGAAGCGCCGGGAATCGATGGACTGCCGGCAGAGTTTTATCAACAGGATTGGGAGCTAATGAGGTGGTTTCTGATGAAGGAGAGGGGCAAGTTGGGAGAAAAGCAGGCAACAGCTGTAGTAGTCTTGGTACCGAAGGGTAAAGGACAGCATACGCTTAGGGACTACTGGGGTAATATCGTTGTTCTGAGCAGATTGTAAGTTGTTTGCTAAGATTTTAGGAAATAGGTTTAAGTGTGTAGTATGGTGGGTTGTATCGAGAACTCAGTTTGGGTTGCCAGGGAGGTCTATGGGGGAGGGACATGGGTTACTATGGGATTTCGTGGAAGAAAAAGGGGGAAAGGGGGGGCTTGGTTGCTCTAGACTGGCAAGGCGCATATGATAGAGTGGAGCGAGAAGCACTGAGAACTATCCTTAGGTGACAGGATTTTGGGGAAGAAATATTGGGATGGATAGATGCGTTATATCGTGGGGCAATGGCGAGGGTACAGATTAATGGAAGATTGGGGGGGAGGATTGTAATCAAAAGAAACCCAAAGTATTTCCTCTCCTATGCCAAATCAAAGTCGAGAACAACGCCCAGTATTGGGCCCCTACTTAAACAAGATGGGTCCTACACAGATGACAGCAAGGAAATGAGTGAGCTACTCAAGTCCCAGTATGACTCAGTTTTTAGCAAGCCGCTAACCAGACTGAGAGTCGAAGATGAAAATGAATTTTTTATGAGGGAGCCACAGAATTTGGTTAACACAAGCCTATCCAATGTTATCCTGATGCCAAATGACTTCGAACAGGCGATAAATGACATGCCCATGCACTCTGCCCCAGGGCCACACTCATGGAACTCCGTGTTCATCAAGAACTGCAAGAAGCGCCTATCACGAGCCTTTTCCATCCTATGGAGAGTGAGCATGGACACGGGGGTCGTCCCACAGTTACTAAAAACAACAGACATAGCCCCACTCCACAAAGGGGGCAGTAAAGCAACAGCAAAGAACTTACAGACCGATAGCACTTCCATCCCATATCATAAAAATCTTTGAAAGGGTCCTAAGAAGCAAGATCACCACCCATCTAGAAACCCATCAGTTACACAACCCAGGGCAACATGGGTTTAGAACAGGTCACTCCTGTCTGTCTCAGCTAATGGATCACTACGACAAGGTCCTAGATGCACTAGAAGACAAAAAGAATGCAGATGTAATATATACAGACTTTGCAAAAGCCTTCGACAAGTGTGACCATGGCATAATAGCGCACAAAATGCGTGCTAAAGGAATAACAGGAAAAGTCGGTCGATGGATCTATAATTTCCTCACTAACAGAACACAGGGAGTATTCGTCAACAGAGTAAAGTCCGAGGCAGCTACGGTGAAAAGCTCTGTTCCACAAGGCACAGTACTGGCTCCCATCTTGTTCCTCATCCTCATATCCGACATAGACAAGGATGTCAGCTACAGCACCGTGTCTTCCTTTGCAGATGACACCGAATCTGCATGACAGTGTCTTCCATTGCAGACACTGCAAGGTTCCAGGGGACATCAACCAATTTTTCAGGGGGCTGCAGAAAACAATTTAAAGTTAAAACGATGAAAAATTTCAATTATCAGATATGGTAAACAGAAAAAATTAAAATCTTCATCAGAGTACAAAACAATTCTGGCCACAAAATAGAGCGAAACACCAACGTAAAAGAGGGAGTGTCATGTCGGAGGCTCACCTTAAAGGCCATAACATTTTCAATCGCATCTGCAAAAAAAAGCAGGTGGATAATGAGAACCTTAAAAACTAGGGGGCCAAGCCCATGTTTGACATCTTCGGTCATTGTTCTATTGGCGGGAAATATTGCTGCACACAAAGCCCTTTAAAGGGCAGGTGAAATTGCTGCCTTAGAAAACGTCAGAAAACCTTACAGTGAGCATAAGGAGAAAAAACACCTCAATTTGGGAAGTTGGGTTCCAAACCTTTCCCCTGGTAGAGGAGGGGGTTTTCATGTTATTACCCGGGAAAATCTAGGGGGACTAGTACCAAACTTGCACACGAAAATCATCATACAAAAGCAAAAATTTGGGAGACGATGAAAAACATCCCCCAATGAAAACAGGGGAGTCACTAGCACTTTAAAGAGCCCATAAAATAAGTGTCAGGGGCCCGAGACTGTTCAACTCCCCCCAGCAACTAGGGGGATTCCAAGCCCCCTGGCAGTTTCAAGCGGGCATGGACAAGCCCTAAAGTTTTTTCTGACCAGCGGGCTGTAGTCTACGTTGGTTTTGCGTGGGGCCAGGGTGACACCTGGTTGTAGGCTTGATCCACCGGAAGCGGTCCGCCGGGGCCGGGGGGGGCGTTGCCCCCGGAACTCCTCCAGGTAAATGTTTTGTTGGTGTGTGTGAGAGTGTAATCCCTGAAGTATGGTTGTGAGAGTGAAAAAAAATACCCTGTAATGTATGGTGTGGTGAGAGTGTAATACCATGTATGTATGGTGTGTGGAGGTAATAACTGTAATGTATGGTGTGTGTGGAGTGTATTACCACTGAATGTATGGTGTGGTGGGAGTGTTTTTACCATGAATTTTGGGTGTGTGTGAGAGTGTAAACCCTGTAATTTGGGGGTTGTGGGAGTGTAATACCCTGAATGTATGGTGTGTGTGGGAGATGTAATCCACTGTAAAGTAGGGTGTGTGTGAGAGTTTTTACCCGAATTATGGTGTGTGTGGTGTAATACCACTGTAAGTATGGTGGTGGGAGTGTAATACACTGTAATGTAGGGTGTGTGTGAGAGTGTATAATGTAATGTATGGTGTGTGTGAAAGTGTAATACCACTGAAATGTAGGGGTGGTGTGTAATCCACTTTTAATGTATGGGTGTGTGAGAGTGTAATCCCCAATGAAATGTATGGTGTGTGTGGAGTGAAATACCACTGTAAGTTGGTGTGTGTGTGGAGTGTAATCCCCTGTAAAGTTGGTGTGTTGGGTGTAATACCCTGTTGTAGGGTGTGGTGAGAGGAAATACCATGTATGTATGGTGTGTGGAGGTGTAATACCACTGTAATGTATGGTGTGTGTGGAGTGTAATGCCACTGATGTAGGGTGTGTGTGAGTTTTAATACCACTGTAAGATGGTGTGTGTGAGGTGTAATCCACTGTAAGTATGGGGTGTGTGGGGTGAAATCCCACTGTAAGTAGGGGGTGTGTGTGGAGTGTAATACCCTGTAATGTATTGGTTGTGTGGAGTGTAATGCCACTGTAATGTATGGTGTGTGTGGTGAAATCCCACTGTAATTAGGTGTGTGTGAGAGTGTAATCCGTGTAATGTTGGGTGTGTGTGAGAGTGTAATTTCCCACTGTAATGTATGGTGTGTGTGAGGTGTAATACCACTGTAATGTATGGTGTGTGTGGGTGTAATACCACTGTAATGTATGGTGTGTGGAGAGTGTAATACCACTGAAATGTATGGGTGTGTGAGAGTGTAATACCACTGTAATGTTGGTGTGTAGGAGTGAAATACCACGTAATGTATGGTGTGTGTGGAGTGTAATACCACTGTAATGTATGGTGTGTGTGGAGTGAAAATCCATGTAATGTATGGTGTGTGTGGGTGTAATCCACGTAATGTTGGGGGTGTGAGAGTGAAATACCACGGTAATGTTGGTGTGTGGAGAGTGTAACCATGAATGTAGGGTGTGTGTGTAATCCCACTGAAATGTATGGTGTGTGTGAGAGTAAAATACCACTGAATGTATGGTGTGTGTGAGGTGTAATACCACTGTAAGTTGGTGTGTGTGTGAGAGTGAAAACACTGTAAAGTATGGTGTGTGTGAGAGTGTAATCCACTGTAATGTTGGTGTGTGTGAGAGTGAAATACCACTTTATGTATGGGTGTGTGAGGTGTAATCCCACTGTAATGTATGGTGTGTGGAGGGTAATGCCATGTAATGGGTGTGTTGGTGTAATCCATGTAATGTTTGGTGTGTGTGAGAGTGTAATTCCCACTGAATGTAGGTGTGTTGAGAGTGAAATTTCCCAGTAATGTTGGGGTGTGAGAGTGTAATCCCACTGAAAGTATGGTGTGTGGGAGTGTAATCCACTGTAATGTTGGTGTGTGTAGGTTTTTATGCCTGTAATGTAGGGGTGGGTGAGTGTAATCCACTTAATTATGGGTGTGTGAGAGGTATACCCTGTTGTTGGTGGTGTGAGAGTGTAATCCACTGTAATGTATGGTGTTGTGGAGTGAATACCATTAATGTTGGTTGGTGAGAGTTTTTTTTCCACTGAAATGTATGGTGTGTGTGAGAGTGTAATCCCATGAAATGTATGGTGTGTGGGAGTGAAATCCCTGTAATGTTGGTGTGTGGAGAGTGTAATCCCTGTAATTATTGGGGTGTGGAGTGTAGTACTACTGTAATGTATGGTGTGTGTGGGGTTTAAAATCCCATGTAATGTTGGTGTGTGTGGAGTGTTAATCCACTGTAAGTAGGGGTGTGTGTGAGAGTGTAATACCCTGTAATGTTGGTGTGTGTGAGAGTGTAATACCCTGTAAGTATGGGTGTGTGAGAGTGTAATACCACTGTAATGTGGTGTGTGTGGAGTGTAATACCTGAAATGTTGGTGTGTGTGAGGTGAAAATTCCCACTGTAATGTATGGTGTGTGTGAGAGTGTATACCCGTATTGTTGGTGTGTGTGAGAGTGAAATACCACTGTAATGTATGGTGTGTGTGAGAGTGTATCCCACTGTAATGTATGGTGTGTGGAGAGTGAAATGCACTGTAATGTATGGTGTGTGGGGGTTAATACCACTGTAATGTAGGGTGTGTGAGAGTGAAATACCATGAAATGTATGGTGGGGGTTTGAGAGTGAATTCCACTGTAATGTATGGTGTGTTTTGAGGGTAATACCATGTAATGTATGGTGTGGGGAGATTTAAATTACCACTGTAATGTAGGGTTTTGGGTGAGAGTGTAATACCACGAAATGTATGGTGTGTGTGAGAGTGTAATACCACTGTAATGTATGGTGTGTGTGAGTGTTACCATTTTAATTGTTGGTGTGTGTGAGTGAAATCCCCCTTTTAAGTATGTGTGTGGTAGTGTAATACCATTTTTTAATATATGCGGGATTTTACGTGTTAGGGTCATTTTGGTTTTCTTGTGTATTGATCGGGTGTGTGTTTATTCCCCTTGTATTTGCATTGTTTTAAATCAAATAAAAAAAAAAGACCATTATAATTTTGTTTAAAAGGTATCTAATTACTGTAAATGCCCCTTTTAACTATTACCCTAAAAGGGGTCCAAAATTTAAAAGTCCTAGTTTTACTACAAGTAGTTTTTGTACCGTAAAGATTTATATTAAGAAAAAATATAGGAAAGACAGAATGAATATTTTAGTAAAACTTGTAGATTTTTTAAAAGTTTTAAAAAAGTTTTTAAAATATCTATTTGGTTGAAAATACATATCGCTTTGCTTGAAATTATTTTTTAAATTTTATAATTACGTTATAGAAAATAATAAGTAATAATATAAAAAATGGTTCCCCAAAAAAAAATTTCGTTCTTTTTAATGAGAAAGTTATTTACTTCCGTACATGTACAAGGTTCTGTAAAAAGGGATTTTATGTACAAAGGTATCAGTACAAGGTATACATGTACAAAGGGATAATGTACAAGGTATACATGTAAAGGTGTACATGTACAAGGATACAGTACAAGGTTACATGACAAGGTATACATGTACAGGTTACGTCAAGGTATACTGTACAAGGTATTCATGTTAAAATTTACTGTACAAGGTTTTACATGACAACGAACCCCAAGCTTTTTATAACCCCAAATTCTTCTTAAAAAAACAATTTTTGTAGTATTTGAGGCGCAATTAAGAGGAAACAGCACCAAAGGCCGCAAGAAAACACCGAAAATCAAATATCAACAAGTGTGCCAGGAGGCGCCGGCCCCGCAACCCCCCAAACCCCCATCGACACCATGCCTAACCCTTCTGGGTGGGTAGGTGCCCAGCCCAGCCTTTAGTTTAAAGACTGGTCATTCCCCTTTTCTCCCCTTGGGGGGGGAGGTAGACGAGAGGCCTAGCTTTTGGCTAGGTGGGGACAATTGGTCCCAAAGATGAGGAGGTATTGTGCCCCCTCCCCTGGGGACTTAGGTCTGAAACTCCTAAGAGGGGCCCGACCGGGCCCCCTTGGGAAAAGGCCCGGGCCGGGAGAATAAGGGAAAAATTTATAATAATTTTAATAATAAAAAGGGCCCAGGTGACCAATCGAGAAAAAATCCCCAGTCTTGAACAAAAGTTATCAACCCGGAATGACTAACTGTGCAAAGACCATCCAGACATCTGATAGCCATACCCAAAATTTTTCTTTATTTCAAAGGGGGAAGAAGCAGTAAAAGAATGGAAGAAAACTTGTAACCCGTTAGTGATCTTTGTCTCCCAAAAAGATAAACTGAAAAAGAAAATATCGGACGCAGTAATAGTTAACAGTCCACTTTTTCCCCCGTGATTGAACCAAACAAACAGTAAAGAAATTACTCTGTAGATCTAAAGGACCAAACAAGTGTTATTTTACCGAGTCTGAAATAAAAGAAGCCGGGTTTTAGGATCCCTGGTGAAATAAAAGGGAAACCCGGTTACTAGGATCCATGGTAGAAAAAAAAGAAGCCGGTTATGGATCCCTGGGAGAAATTTAAAAGGGAAGCCCGGGGTTTCTAGGTCCCATGGTAGAAATAAGGAAGCCAGGTTAATAGGATCATGGTTGAAATAAAAAAGCCAGGTTACTAGGATCCCTGGTAGAAAAAAAGGAAAACCAGGTTCTAGGATCCCTGGTAGAAATAAAAGAAGCCAGGTTACTAGGATCCCATGGTAGAAATAAAAGAAGCCAGGTTACTAGGATCCCATGGTAGAAAAAGTGTTATGCTTAGATTCCACTCACATGACAGGAAAAAAGACTTAATTATTGCATCTATTAAAAGTAAGAAGAGGTTCATAAAGAGTGTCTTACAATAAAACGTTCAGAACTCCTGTATAGAGTCAGAAAACTTAAGCGGGAGAATAATGACACAATACACCAATGCTTCACAGTTAGTTAGTTAAATATTAGCCGGTATTCTCCCGGCCCGGGCCTTTTCAAGTGGTGGCCGGCTGGCTCCCTCTTTAGGAAGAGGTTAGTCTGAGACATAAAGTCTCCCATGGGAGGAGCACAGTTACCTCTCCATTTTGGGAAACCAAACGTGTCCTAGGCCTAGCCCAGAGAAGTGTTTCTTGGTCTTGCCATCACGCCACCAGGGGGCTAATGGAATGAAGTCTTATGAGCTAAAGGCTCGGGCTTCAGGACTACCCTACCCTAGAAGGGCTGGCATAGTGTCGATCTGGGGGAATGAATAAGCTTCACACGGATGGGAAAATTCTGTTAGGAAAACAAATGTAGGTCAACTGTACACAATCACGAACGAGAATGATCTATCTCGATTTCTCAGGGATACTAATCTTACAGAGAATAACTAAACAATGTCCAACTTAAAAGCCTACGTAGTGTAGTGTATGTTTTGCTCCATTATTGTTCAAATTTCATTGTACAATCTCTTAGAATTAAATAAAACTACCCTTTTGTGATTTTACTAGTAAGCATAAGTCACCTTATGTAATTTTCTTATTACTATTGTTTCTTAAACATTAGCTTGAATTGTTACTTTTCTTATTAAATATTACCTATTCTTTACTTTCAATGGTTTCTGCTTAATTTTTTAATTTTTTCTAAATTTCGTTTACCTGGGTTGGGAAGAGTCTCGGGGGGTCAACCCCCGCCCAGGTCAGAGCAGGCCTCTGGTTACACCTGTCAACCAGGCTTGTGATGGCTGCACGCAAACCAACATACGGCCACAGCCCGGCTGATCCGAAGCTTAGGGTTGTCAGGTGCCAGTGAAGACTTCCCGGGGTCGGGTAACCCCCTTATTTCTGGGAGGCATTGAAATCTGGGCCCCTGACATTATTGTATGGTCTCTTCTCTAGTGACACCCTGCTTTTCATTGGGGGGTGGTGCATCGTCTGCCAAGTCTTTGCTTTCTTATTGTGAGTGATTTTCGTGTGCAAAGTTCGGTAATATTCCCTTAGGATTTTCAGGGTATATAATATGTATCTTCCCTCCTGGTTCAGGGAATAAGGTTTAGGAACTCAACGCTCCAATAATTGAGGTTTTTTTATCTCTTTATGCGCGCGTGAAAGCCGTACATTTTCTGGTCGGCAATTTCACCTCCCTTGAAAGGGTTTGTGTTGGTGCAGCATTTTTTCCACCCTAATAGAAAAAGTGCCCTGAAGAGTGTCATCTGGGCTTGGCCCTCCCTAGTTTTAAAAGGTTCTTTTTTCCCATCGTCATTTTTCTAGGATGCGATTGATACGTGTTATGGCCCTTGAAGGTGGATCCTCCGAATGATCATCCCAGGTCTTGACTTTGGTTGTTCGCTCTTTTTTGTGGCCAGAATTTGTTTTGTACTTGATGAGTTTTAAATTTTCCCTCATTTTTTACCATATCTGAGTAATTGAAATTTCTCATCGTTGAACTTCTATTGTTTTCTGCGCCCACTGAAAGATTTGGGGTTTATGTCTGCCTGGGCTTTGCGTGTTTCAAGGAAGACCTGTCATGCGTTCGGGTGTCTCTGCAAGGGAAGAACGGTGCTGTGGGAATCCTTTTTCTATGTCGGTTTAAAGGGTGGGAACAAAAATGGGGATAGTACTGTGCCCTTTTGGGACGGCTTTTCGCCGTTTGCTGCCCCGGACTTTCCTGTTGACGACTACTTCTGTGTTTTTAGTGAGGAATTATGATCCATGACCCCCACTTTTCCTGTTATTCCCTTTGCACGCTTTTGTGGCTATTTTCCGCGGTCACACTTGTCGAAGGCTTTTGCAAAATCTGTATATATTACATTTTGCTTCTTTTTTTCTTCTAGTGCATTTTGGACCTTGTCGTAGGGTCAATAGTTGGACAGCAGGAGCGGCCTGTTTTTAAACCCCTTTGCCCTGGGTTGGTAATGATGGGTTTTGATGGGTGGTGCTTGCTTTTTAGGACCCCTTTTAAAAATTTTTTTGATATGGGTGTTAGTGCTTTGTCTGTAGTTCTTTGCTGTTGCTTTACTGCCCCTTTGTGGGTGGGGCTATGTCTGTTGTTTTAGTAACTGTGGGAGGGCCCCCCCGTGTCCATGCTCCCCCCTAGGATGGAAAAGGCTCGTGATGGGGCTTCTTGAGTTTTTGGGAAACACAGAGTCCATGGTCTGGCCTGGGGGGCGGTGCTGGGCATGTCATTTATCGCCTGTTCGAAGTTTTTTGGCGTCGGAAAAACATCGGATAGGTTGTGTTAATCAAATTTTGTGGCTCTCTCATAAAAAATTCTTTTTGACTTCGACCTAAGTCTGGTTGCGGTTGCTAAAAATGGAAATATTGGGTTGAGTGTCACTCTTTCCTTTTTTCATCTGTGTAGGCCCATTGTTTAAGTAGGGGCCCCAATACTGGACTTTGTTCTCGTTTTTGATTTGGATAGGAGAAGAAATACTTTGGGTTTCTTTCGATTTTTATTTATGGCTTTTGTTCTTCCCGCGTTCCTGTCTAAAGGAATTCTTTTGCTTAAATTCGATGCTTGTATTTCTCTGCCAGTGTCTCTCTACGCATTTCGATATTTGACCTCTTTTAGCCCCTCGTTATTCTTTTTCCCCGCCTGTAAAGGGAGGCCCGTCTCTTTCTGTTTTACATCACTCCTCCTTTTTCTTTTTAAGGAATAAGCCTTGTATTTCATCGATGTACCGAGTTAATCTGTTTAGGCTTAAATTGGGGCTGTGTTGTTAGTTTCTTCCCAGCTTTTTCGGTTAGGACTTGGTTTTTTGGTCCCAATTTATGTTTTGTTATTTTTTTCTGGGTTTACCTGGAGGAGTTCCGGGGGTCAACGCCCCGCGGCCCCGGGCTGAGACCGGCCTCCTGGTGGATCGAGCCCGTAGCCCGGCTGTTGCTGTGGCTGCACGCAAACCAACTACGAGCCACGCCCGGGTGATCGGAAAAGACTTTAGGTGCTTGTCCAGTGCCGCTTTAAGATGCTGCCAGGGGTCTTTGGTAAAACCCCCTTTGTGTGGGGAGGCAGTTGAAACAGTTCCGGGGGCCCTTTTACACTTATTGTTGGTCCTTTTAAGTGGATGACCCCCTCTTTTCAATCGTAATTAGTGTCCAGCTGCACCTCAGGAAATTCCTATATGCCTAGAGGTATGTATCCCCCTAGTATAAACTTGCAGACTCAGACACTAGCTTCAGACGGCCTGAGACACGTACTTACTGGGCATGCTCTCTCTGTATGGCTCCGCCGGCCCACAGTTAACTCAGACCCACAATCTCCCAAACACTGGGCCAGAACATAGTGCTATGGAAAAGGTGAAGATCTTGTCTTACTGTATGGGTTGGGATGGAGGAGTGGTGATCATCTACTGTACATCGAGGTGGCCTCTACCAGATTCCCCAGGTCCTCGAGATGTGAACGACACTGTGGGGGCGCCGTCTCTGTTCACGGCACGTCATGTCCAGTCGGTGTCTGTCCATAAGAAGGCTCCTATTCTGTCTTGTGACCCGCCCTCCTCAATCAAGCTAGGGCTGCGCAGTTCCACCCCTACTAACTTATCCTAGTGTTTTGCCTACATTAATCGGCCTATATCTACCTATGTTAAGGTCTTAGTCTACTTTTATCATTATCTACAGATGCCTCAGTAAACCTAATATTAGTGGTATACTACAAGTTAAAACTACCTACTCCTTCCCTGAATAAATAAATCTATAAATTAAATAAGCGTTACCAACAACCGCCCAACCAGAGAATGCTTCGTTTGTTTTGGGAGGGTTTAAGGGCCGTCCGGCCGGACGACCCGACGGCCATGCTGGATTCTGAGCTGTGGAACATATTTGGACCAAATAAATTTCCATCATCCTCCCCGCCAGCAAAGGTAGGCGCTAAGTCTAAATCCGTTCACCCTCCGCGAGCCCCCACGGCGGACCCTGGACACGATTTGCCGTTTCCCACCCCCCCCCCCCCCCGGGCCACTCTCGTCGAGCAGACTCCGGTCTAACTTCAACCATCCAGTTTCCCCTGGGTGAGACCTCTGGGGGTGTAAACTTTTGGTTCCGGTGGTCTTAGCACCCTTTGCTTTAACTTTAAACGTAGTTTCGTATGTCTACCTTGATTGAGTGGCTCGCGTACTTTCCCACCTCAGTGGCCCATAAGCCCTGGTAGCTTTTCCTCCCACCTGTTTATGAGGCTCCCTGGATTTAAAGGCAATCTATCTCCCCTCTTTACGTACCCTGTAAAAGTGTTATCCAAGGTGGCTGAGTGTTCGTCTCTCCCTGCCTGGATCCAAATCAGCGTTCCCCTGGCGGTTCATAGTTATACTGGTATTCATTATCACTACTCCACCAGCTGTCCATGGGGACAGTTTCTCCTCTATCTGTCGTGGCAGGGAAATTCAGTGTATCCTACCGCCTATGATGTAACCTACTGGGCTCTGTATAACCCAATTCCTTCCTTTAACGTCTGTCGTGAGACAGGAAGTCATCTATATTATCGGCTCCCACCTAGGATACCTACATTTCTGACTGTGTCAGTGGTAATTCCCCTGGTCTGCTATGCTTCACGTCAAGGTCTTTTCAATCGCTTAGCTGCTGCAGCAAGACCTCCTCGCTGTAATTGCCCTGGTACTGTCTCTACCACCAAAGCTGTAATATCTCTGCGATGTCCCACCTAATTGACTGTGACATCCACCACATCATTAGATTTGGGTTGGACCGTGACTTACAGCCCCTCCCCAAGACATCATACCACTTCTTCGTGGCCTTCAAATTTAATTTAGCCACCAACTTCTTTGTTATCAAGGATACTTGTGCTCCTTTGCCATGACTGTAGGTAGGGCAGCACCTCCGTGATTCTCACTCGGATTAGAGACTTCACTCCCACTAATCACGCTGGCTACCATTTCAGCTCGGACTCACTTTCTATCTCTACCTGAGAGATATCCCTACTAGCTTGGGGTTCCCTTAAATTATTGGGACATAGTGCAGTATGGTGCTTACCTTTGCAACAGACTCGACACTCACTGAGCTGGGTGCCACAGTCTCTCGCATAGTGTTCCCCACAACACTTGAAGCAGAGTCTCAACTCCCTTCAGTCTCTGTTGCCTAACTTTGCCCCCTCAGTGTTATATACTCCGACAAACTTCGTGCTAGAGTGTTTCGCCTTCGCAGAACACGCATATTCTGGCATGAGTGCCTCTAAGGCTCTGCTTAGAGGTTCTTACCTTAGACACCTCTTTACATAATACACTTCCATCGTTATCGTACAGCTTTAGACTGATCTTCTCGAGCTCTTTGAGCAACTTTGCTGGTTGTATGTGGCAGATGGTGGGTGACTCTTCTCTCACACCTATACTCAATGAGAAACGAGATCTCCCAACCCCTCAACAAATTTGTTTTATCGTGGAACCTATTCGTCCGTTAAATTTAAGTGTAACACATGCTCTGTCCGTGCTAGCCTAGTTTCCTCTGAATCACCTGGCTAAGGACCCATTCTGAATCATCCTCATCATGCAAATCTCTGAAACTGTTTGTCAAGGCTCATAATCTCAATACGGAACTTTCTCTAGGCTTTGACGGTCATGTCGGCAATCACTCTGATCCAACAAACCGATAAAGTATAGCTACCTTTAACTTCCTCATTGTTGCCCGAAACATCTTCTAATTGGTCTTTGGCATGTTGGTAATTAAGTGTCAGTAATCTGATAGTGCCGGACCAGGTCTAAGGCTTACCATTGAGCTGCGACCGTCAAATACTGCAACCTTGATGGCATCTGACAAATCGTTTCGTCATCTATCTGGGCTAATAAACTGATCCCAGAAAGCATGTACTCTGTTAAGGTTCCGTCGAACGTTGGCAAATTCACAGGGGCAACTTTGGGCAACATATGACAGTGTGCGGTTTGTTTGGGGTACTGCGGTTTCACCCCACCCTTGAATACTACCTTTAATGTACTTAACTTATCTTTGTACATATTCATTTCCTATGACAATCTACATCACCTTATCGAATTCGTCCCCATAGCCTGGTGAAGACTTCCCTGGGATTCCTCATCCGCAATAGCCTGTTGCCTCATATGCGAGAATGCTCGTTCTAGCTTCCCATTTTTCCCGCCAAACTCTTCAAGCAGTCTTGCAAATCATCTCAGTCTACATTACTTCTAGCTTGGCAAGTTAGCCTTGCACCTGTTACTATCTGTTCCAGATCCCCTTTGTATGCTGGCTACTGATCGCCTTAATTTTGGTTAACACTGGACCTAGACTCTCCTAATCCTGAACCCCCATCTCCATTGTCGAAGTTTAATGAGGAGTGTGACACTAATTGTACATTAACCCAGTCCACGCCCACAGCAGTCCTCGGTGTTGGCAAGAATGAACGATCTTAAGGCTTCTCACACGCTAAACGATTCCTTTGTTAAATTGACTACTATGAATCAAAATGTACACTGTTACCAACTCTAATCCCAATCAAAAAGTGTATCGATGTGAAAGCCTTAATCTAGCACTAACATGTACAATGCCCGCCAAATAATTACAGGACTTAACCTATCTCAGTATAATTCACTAAATCCCACATTAACTTGAATCAAATGATGAAGAAAATCACACAATAAAGGTGCAGTATACAAATTAAAACACTTGGTTAACACAAGTAAATTCAACAATTCAACTTGTGAAACAGTAAATGAATAATGTAGTAACCCAGTTTGGCCTGCGCCCAGCTTTCTCCTGTCTAGCGTGGATGGCTGGATAAGGTAAATCCTAACCTAGCTAGTGTCTAAAACTTAAACCTGGCTTTATAACTCCCTGTAAATAAACTAGGTAAATCCTTCCTGCTACTATAAAACCTTTTGTAAATATTGCAAAGCCTAGCCTAACTGTGGCTACCTCAAATCCACTGTAAGTAATCAACACAAGGTCCTCCTACTCTGATTACTTGTAATCACTGTAAATAATGTAAATTCACAACTTCTCTAGCCTACCTGGCCTGCCTGTATATTACTGCTGCAAATAACAACTTCTGTGTATAGTCAAAGCTGGCCTAGCCTCTTTGTAACTTTGACCTAGGTGTGCTAACTTACCTAACTTTTTAAACTGGTGGTATCCTAACAGTTGGCCTAGCTAAGATTAGCTTAACCTAACTCTATAAAATTGGTTCTAAACTGTGCCTAGCTAATGATAGCTTAACCTAACTCTGTTAAACTGGTTCCTAACTGTGGCCATAGCTATGATAGCTTAACCCTAACTCTGTTAAACCGGTTCTCTAAACTGTGGCCTAGCTATGATAGCTTAACCTAGCTATTCCACATCAACGGTTTCGAAGGACCACACTTTTGTGAAAATTGTGTGTGGACTGTGCCTCCAAGTGAGTCGCCTACCCAGGCAAAAACTCTGATGACTAAACCAGCTCTGAGGTGGAACCTAGCCTCACAAGTGTCTTATAGAACAGATTTTCACAAATTATGGTTATTGCAAGAAACCTCGCCTGCATTGCACGTTAATAAAGAATAAACTACTTGTGTTGCAGCATATATCCTATTCTTCATTCAACTCCCTAAGCCTAAGCTTTGCCCCTTTGGTAACTTCCCCTTGGAAACCACTGCAAACCGGAGCATTAATTCCTGCAATATTCCAATCGTAATTAGTGACCTGCCTGCACCTCAGAAATTCCTATATCCAAGAGGGTAGTGTATCCCCCAGTATAACTATGCAACTCAGACCTAAGCTTCATACGGCTCTGAGACACTGGTACTTACTGGCATGCTCTCTCTGTAGCACGCCGGGCCCACAGTTAACTCAACCCACAATCTCCAAGACAACTGGCCAAGAACCTTATGGGAAAAGGGAAGATCTTGACTAAACTGTATGGGCTGTGGAGGAGATCATCTAACGTACATCGAGGTGCCTCTACCAGATTTCCCAGGTTCTCAGATGGTGAAGACACGAGTGGGCAACCGTTCTGCTGTTTCACAGGCAACTCTTGTCCAGTCGGTTGGTCTGTCGTAAGAAGGTGGCGTAAGAAGGGCCGCCTATTTACTGTCTTTGTGACCCGCACCTCCTCAATCAAGCTAGGGCATGCAGTTCTCCCTAGCTAACTTACCTAATGTTTGCCTTACATTATCGGCTTATAACTACCTATGTTAAGGTCTAGGTCGTACTTATCTTATCTACAGATGCCTCAGTAAACCTAATATTAGGGTACTACTACCAGTAAAACTACCTACTCCTCCCTGGGGAAGAAAATAAATCTAAAATTAAGCTACCAACAACCGCCAACCAGAGAATGCTTCGTTTGTTTGGGAGGGTTTAAGGGCCGTCCGGCTCGGACGACCCGACGGCCATGCTGGATCTGAGCTGTGGAACTATTTGAACCAAATAAATTTCCACACCCAGGCCTAGCCACAAGCTAGGCCTCTCTGGTCTGCCATCCCCGCCCCAAGGGGGCAAATGGGAATGACAGTCTTATGAGCTAAAGGCTCGGGCTCAGGCACCTACCCTACCCTAGAAGGGTTAGGCATGGTATCGATGACCCTTAGTGCAATTACAATTGAGAGTCTTGTGCCTTTTTTTATATTATTAGATTAAACTCAGTTGTACTATAGTCAATACCAAGTTCATTATATTAGACCATATTGCAATTACTAGTGAGAGACTGGTGCTATTTTTAATTTGTATTGTTATATTATTAGATTAAATCTAGTTGTACTATAGCTCATTCTAGCTCAAAACATAGACTCCACAAAAGTCATTATATTAGACCTTAGTGCAATTATTTGATTACCACTTTATTGTTCACCACAACTTATATTAGTCCTTTTTATTATTATAATTTTATATTAAATTCTAAACTTTAAAGAATTACCTTTAAAGTACTACCTACTATATATCCCAAGCACCATTATTTGATCATCACTTTATTATGTTCACGCCAAATTATTTTAGTCCCTTTTATATTGGTCTCCTTTATTTTAGGCTTTAAAAAACTACCTTAGCTCATTATTTTTTACATTTGTTAAATAATTCAGGTGCTATTTTTTTAGCTTAGAATATATATTCTTTAATTTTTACTTAATTCTAACTATAATTTCACTACAAATTCTTTATGATTACAAGCATGATCCTGATAACCTAACCCACTTATATAATGACTTAAATGATTCAAACATTTACTGTAATTACTACGTACACAGCAGAACATCAAGGCACTTCTCAAGCCAACAACAACATAACTATCTTAACGTACAATATCATCTTTAAGCAAGCATTAAGAATGGACCTCCAAGCAATTAACTAATTCCCTTGCATGCCAATAAGTCCATCATTTACACTAACTGAAACCTGCTAAGCCTGATACTACAGATGTCTATGCCATTCCTGGTTACACATCATACACAACTGTAGGCCAGCCAACAAGGTGGTGCACTGCTAATACTACACAACCAACTAAAAGTTATCACTAATACTTGCACAAGGGATGAACAAGGGAATATATAATAGCTAAATTCAAATCCAAATACCTAAAAAACTCCACATGATAAACATCTACAGATTCCACATCAAAACATTAGCCAATTTTAGTCAAAATCCTAGGAAGTATGAATAACTGATGCCACGCATGACCAAAATCACTTACTACTCCTCAGGTGATTCAAAATAATCTCCTTCAAGACCAGGACCCACACTTTTACTTAATCACAAACACAATGAGTAACTGACATGATGCTACCAACATAACAAAACCAACAAGAGTTTTAGCAGAGACTAGTTTCCCTACTTGACCACATCTGGACCAACACCATATCCCCTTTAAAATCAGGCATAATTACAGATAAACCACAGACCACTACCCTACTTTCCCTCATAACAACTCTTGGTAAATACCCAAGATCACAACTAAAGTCACCTTCATACTTTCACAATGAGCAGCCATTTAATAACTTCACAAGCGAGCAGTAACAAACAATGACTGGCACACTGAGCTAGAAATCTATACAGATATTGACGAAGTTTTAATAATTTCTAAAAGACCCAATACCTTTATAACAAGCACTGCCTAAAAAAACTAAACAGATTACAGCTAAGAGACTGAACGTTCCCTGGCTAACACCCAGCATTCTCAAAATTCCATAAATACAAAACACCGATATGAAAAACAGTACAGAAAGAGTCACAAAACAATAACCAAACAAAACGTTACTCGTCAATCCTAACCATCCTGATAAGAAGGGCGAAAAAATAGTATTAAAGATAACGAATTTAACCAACGTACGAGGTGATACAAAAAAGACCGGTAAAACCTATCAGAAATTCGGAACAAAAGATATCACGACATAGCGAAATAAAATTAGCAGTCAGATGAACCCCAACTCCCACCAACAGATACAGCAAAACAGACTCAATGATTTCTTCTCCACGATAGATGTCAAAACCTTGCCAATAAATCCCAAGCTCAGATACCCCACCAAATGGACTACCTCACTGGCAACAACCCAAACACACTTGTTTCCTAGCTCCGACTAACCCATACGAAGTCACCATATTATCAAACGCACTGAAAAACAAGGCGGAGATTTAAATACCTTACCACCGCTTTATATACAAAAAAGCGTCACAAGTACATCACCAATCATTGCAACACACTTTAACAAATCCATTGAATCCTCCACCTTCCCCTACAGTTCTCAAAATAGCAAGGGTCACTCCCCGATCCATAAAGGAGGAGAACCAAACAGAGTTGAAAACTATATGCCAATATCCAATTTACCAGAACACCCTTCTCCAAAAATCTTCGAAAATAATTCATAAACGAATCTACTCCTACCTCACTCCCAAACATCTCAACCCTTTGCCAATTTGGATTCAGGCCTAATAAAAATACTAATGATGCTATTATACACATGCTAGAACATATATACACTGCAATCGAGAAAAAAAGTCCCACTGGGGATCTTCAATGACTTCGTAAAGCTATTGATACAGTTGACCATGACTTGCTCCACGTAAAATTGTCACACTAGGTATAGAGGGCACAAATTCCATCAACTACCTCAAGTCTTTTCCTCAGCAACATAAGCCAATATGTTGTACCAAATGGGGCAAGCTTTTCCGCACAACCAATTACAGTTGGTGTCCCACAGGGAAGTGCCCCTTGGGCCCTTTTTTCCTTTCCCTATACATAAATGACCACCAAAATGCTTCGAAATTACTAAAACCCCACACTTTTTGCAGAGACACTACATACGTTTTCTCCACCCGACCCAGTCACGCTACCCAATACTGAAACACCGAATTACAAAAATACTCCTGGATGAGGACTAACAAACTTACACAAAACTTACAAAACCTACTTCATTCATTTGGGAACAGACTACAGATGTACCCTTACCAAAACAAAAAAGGGATCACCTATCCAAAAGCAACAGGGGAAAAAATTCCTAGGAATCCACCTCGATAAAAGACTCAAATTTCAACACATTACAACAAATTTCTAAGAAAATTTCCAAGACTGTAGGAACTATCAAAACGGTACATGTTCCACAGTCAGCCCTCCGGGCCCTTTATCACCTCTTTTTTACCCCTATCTCACCTAGGAATTTTGTGCAGGGGGCTAAACAAAAATTAAACCATCTCAACCACAAATTCCCCAAACAAAAGGCTGCATTTAGAATGATAACAAATTTTCACTACAGGCAACACACTCCACCAATATTCCAAACACTAAACCCTACTCACTATACAAAAAATCCATCTTATTATTGCACCTATTACATACATAGAACCTTAACCTGATATTAACCCTCCCCTCAAAAATCTCCTTGCCAAACCCCACAGAACCCAAAAGAGGCCGAGCTTTCACCACTGCACCTATAAAACTGCCATCCCCACGAGCCCCTTTGAGGCGGGGGAGATGGGCCCCCGCGGCCTACTTCTCCCTACGAGCCCCGTGAGGGGGGGGAAGTGGCTAGCCCGGGGGCACTTGGTCCCAAAATAGGAGGACTGTACCTCCCCCCATGGGGGTTTAATCTCGAGACACTCCCCAATAGGGACCAAGGCCGGGTCACCATACTTGGGAAAAAACCCGGGCCGGGAGAATACCGGGGAATAAAAAAAAAAAAAAAAAAAAAAAAAAACAGAACAATGACCAAACAAAGGCACAGATCACCTTTGGGTGCCTCTTCCTTAGCTATTGTTACCACAATTATATCACCAAATGTTTAAACCAGGCCCAATCTAACTTTATTATTTTTTTTAAAAAAACACACCCAAAGAATACTCCATTCTACTGAATGTACAACTGCATGCAACCATATGACCTGTCTTTTTTAAAACCATTTGTGCTTTTGGGTTATCTTTTTCATAATGTTTTATCACTGATTTCATCCCTTGCTTATTAATCTTAATTTAAATTTTTGCCACCCTAATGCATGCATATAATGGCTTGGCATGCGCCTTACCCCGTATTTTTGTACCTCGTTTGTATCTTAAATTTCAAAAAAAAATAAATAAATAAATAAAAAAAGGTTTCTTTTCAAGGGGAACATGTGCAAGGGAACATGTACAAGGTATACATGTACATGGATTTACTTGGAGTTTACATGGAGGGGTTTCCCGGGGGGTGAACGCCCCCGGGGCCCCAGTCTGTGACCAGACCCCGGGGTGGACCCAAGCTTGATCAACCAGGCGTTACTTTTGGGCTGCCCCGAAAAACCCCCCCTACGAGCCCCCAGCCTGGGGGATCAGGGAAACCCACTTTAGGTGCTTTTCCGTGCCGCTTTAAGACTGCCAGAGGTCTGTTGGGAACCCCCTTAAATGGGGAAGCTGGGGGGGCAGTTTTAACCGGGCTCGGGCCCCCCGACACTTATTGAAAATTGTCCCGCCGCTCTTGGGCCGTGTAGACCCCCTTTCCTGACGCTCCCAGTAACCTGACAGCAGTGGTACGAGGAGGTGTTGTGCAATTTGCTGCCTGGGTGAGGGAGAGTGCGGTCCCTGCTTTGCACCCCCCCTACTGTTTCCCCGACGAGCTACTCAGTCAACAACATGGCGCCAGGTGTGCCGGAGAGTTTAATACTTTTGGGGGAAATTTAAATCATTAGTGGGGGTTTTTAAAGCCTACGTCAGGGCGATGTGTTTTTTGCCCAAAATTATAAGAGAGACAAAGCATCAGAGACCGGGGTTTTTATGGAGTGGCCCCTGAATGGTGTTTCATAAAATTTTCGTGAAAGGCTAACTGGGCCCAAATATACGAGGCTTGGGTTTTATCGTTTCCAAAATTCACATTAAAAGTAACACCGGCAATGGGGGCCAATTTTAAAGGATGTATCACACATTATTCATGGGTTTTAAACTCCGCAACGTGCCTTTTGAGGCTGAAAGACGTAGATATTCGAAATGTTTTTCGGACCCTTATGGGAAATGTAAACCTCCCCCCAAAATTGGGAAATGGGAAAAAAGGGGCTGAAAACAGGGTTTTCCCGAGGGGTTTTTTTTAATCTCAAATGACCTAAGGCCCTCCTATACCCTCGTAAAGTATAAACCTCGAGGATTTAACCCAGGTAATGTTTTTATTTTGCGGGGGAGAGATTTAAAGTGCCGACGGGGTGGCGAATGTGAAACCCTATGGCGGGAGACTGTGGCAAAAACGGAAATATGGGGTTTCCCGGGGGCCAGAAAGGGGGTGGAGCACCTGCGCATGAACACCCGATGCCTAAGGAAGAACGGGGGCAAGAGGGGGGCGTGGTCGCATGTGGAGTGAAGAGGTAGTGCTCCTCCTGTGGAATGGGAAGAAGTGGTGATCCATGAACACCTGGCCCATCAACAGTGGCTCCTGGCCGGCAAGGGGCGGTGCACCTGCGCATGAGAAACCCGATGCCAAAGGAAAAACGGGGCAAGGAGGGGCGTGGTCGCATGGGGAGTGAAGAGGTGGTGGCTCCTTCTGTGGAATCGGAAGAAGTGGTGATCCATGAATCACCTGGCCCATCAACAGTACAGTTGTCAAGTGAGGGGGTGCAGGAGGGCGCAGCAGTGAAGGCTATTGAGGAGGAGTTGGGACGTGATACAGGCTATTTACAGTCTACGGAGGTGGAGAGTTACAGCGAACAAGAACCTGGGATCAGGGCAGAAGGTGTGTGCGGGAAAGGGGGAGGATCGGGTGCACTGTGGGAAACGTGCAAGTGCCATGGAAGGACATGGAGGCGGTTTAAAGGGTGGAGAGGTGGAAGTCCTTTGGGTGCGGCTCCCAGGACCAGATATGGAAACTGGGGGAGCTAAAAGGGAAAAAGGGCAGCAGCGTCAGATTCTGACGATGTTCTGACGCCGGTGCAAAGGCCGGGAAAAAGACTGGGTTATGGTACCCAAGTGACTCTGCGAGAGGGCCACAACAGAAGGGGGGGGGTTAGGGTTTGGGGAAGGGAGGGTGGAGTCTGTGGCAAAGGCACAGTCCAGGGGAACGGTGTGAAAGGGAAGAATCTTGACATGAGGCGGGGAAGGAAACCTTAAACTGGCCTCAGGTGTGTACCCAAAAAAAATTAAAGGTCTGTGTGATGGTGTTAAACGGGAGTGCTTCAGGGTGTTTTTGATAGGTACAAGGTTGACGTAGCTTTTGTGCAGGAAACACAATTTAAGCTTGGTCGGAATTAGTGGTGCCTGGGTATCAGGCTTATGTGTTCCGTCTGAGCATTTAAAGGGAGTGGGTGTGTTGATCATGTAGGCGAGCCCATTTGTAAATTTCATAGGAAAGAGGGGGGGAGGGGGGAGAGTATTACGTGTGGAAGGGTGGTGGATGGGAGAGAGAGTGGCGTTTGTGTGTGTGTATGCCCCAGCAGAAAGTGACGTGAAAGTGAAGATGGATTTTGTGTGGGAGGAGCTCGTGTACAAACCCACGCACTTACCGTCTGTGGCGATTGTGGGGGGGATTGGAATTGTGTAATTAAGAGAACAGACGTGGAACCCAGAGGAGCGAGATAGTTTTCCTCAGTCTTGGGGGGCCTGCTTATTATTATTATAATCAAAAAGAAGCGCTAAGCCACAAGGGCTATACAGCGCTGCAGGGTAGGGAAGGAAGCGAGGGTATTGGGTGGCAGAAGGGAGGGGGGATGATCACAGGTTTTCAGAAAACAGCGGGGCAGGGATAGGACGGGTAAGGGTAGCAAGAGATTGAAGTAGAAAGGGCTGAAGGTATCAGAATTTGTGAAGTAAGTCAGTTGTTGTCAAAAAGTCAATGAGAGAGTCCGGATGAAAGGGGTCCATCAGCGAGAAGGGAAGGTAAAGAGAAAGTAGCGGAGCGAAGACGACGACAGAGGGAAATTTTCTCGAGCTCGTTGATAAAGTGGGCATCCAACAGAATGTGGGCTGACTGATAATGGAGCTTGGCAATTCTCACAGAGAGGAGCAGGACGCCTCTCCATGAGATATCCATGAGTAAACGAGTATGGCCAAAAGCGAAGACGGGAGAGAGTAGTCTCCCAACCTCGGGACTGGTATAAGAAGACGGCCATAACCTATACTCGGTTTTAATAGATTGAAGTTTGTTGCCGAGCATAGTAACCAACGTTGTTGCAACGGGTGAAGTGGGAAGATATTGCAGCAAAATAGTCCGTAAATGGAATACCTCATAAGAAACTGGTAGATCAGTACTGCTGACTGCGCAGCAGTGTCTGCCTGTTCATTGCCCTGTACGTCAACATACCAGGGACCCAACAAAAAACAATATCTTTATGCTTGGTAAAGATGCGGCGTAGCCAAAGTTGGATACGGAGGACTAAGGGTGAGGTGTACAAATTTTTGTATAGCTGTAAAGCACTAAGGGAGTCTGAGACAACCACAAATGATGACACAGGCATAGATGCAATACGGATAAGTGCTGTAAGGATGGCATATAATTCAGCAGTAAAAATACTAGCTGAAGATAGTAAATGCCCTTGTACGACGCTTCCGGAAACATGCTGCGAATCCTACACCGTCAGAAGACTTAGAGCCATCTGTGTACACAGCAATGGCATGAGAATGAGAGTGAAAGTGGTCAAGAAAAAGAGAGCGGGAAGTGACCGTAGACAGTTGGGCTTTCGAGCAAGGGAGGGAGAAAGAACAGACTCGAACAGCTGGAACTTCCCAGGGGTAGGGAAAAGTGAGATGCTACATGTACATAGAAAGGTGGTAGTTGAAGAGAAGACAAGAGCGAATGAAGGCGAAGAAGAAGGGACGGAGTAAACAGGGGTGGCGAACAAATAAAGAATGTCTACTAATATCAGTGACCATTCATAAATGAAGGAGTGCGGAGATCATGAAGCGTACATAGTAGCGCAGGCAATGGGCATCATGGCGATCGGATAAGGATGGAACGTTCGCTTCTGTATAGAGGCTCTCGACAGGGGAAGAGCGAAAAGCACCAAGGCATAAACGTAATCCCTTGTGATGAATGGGGTTAAGGCTAGAGAGAGTAGCAGGAGATGCCGCTGAATAGATCTGGTCACCATAATCAAGTTTCGATAAAATAAGGGTGGAATGTAGGTGGAGGAGGGTTCGACGATCAGCTCCCCACGAAAGATGAGCAAGGGTTTTAAGAAGGTTTCAGCCGGCTGTGACAAGTTGCCTTCAGAGAGGTAATTGAGGTTTCCAGGATAACCTACGATCAAAGAGGAGGCCCAGAAACTTGACTGTATCACGTTCAGGGATAACGGGAGCCATAGAGGTACAAAGGATGATCGGAGATGACAGAGCGTCTAGTGAAAGTAATTTGGTGGGTTTTAGTGCTGGAAAATCTAAACCCACGTGTGGTGGCCCAATTGGAAACACGGTCGACTGCATGTTGGAGAGAAACTGTAATGAGGTGACAGTCAGCGCCTGCACAGCAATAGCGAAGTCATCAACATAGAGTGATGACCAAATATTCGATGGAAGACTAGAGCCAAATCATTAATAGCAAGGAGAAAAAGTGTTGTGCTCAGAACACATCCCTGGGGACAACCCTTCAGCTTGGATAAAGTCTGGGGAGAGCACATTATTAACCCGAAACACGGAAATGCCTGTCAGTTAAAAAGTTCTTAAGGAAGGATGGTAGATTGCCTCGAAGGCCTAAGGAGTGGGCTTGGGCTAAAATATTATACCTCCAAGTTGTGTCATATGCCTTCTCAAGGTCAAAAAATATGGCAATAACTGAGTGGTTATTGCAAAGGCATTATGAACATACTATCCAAGCGTAGTAAGGGTCTATGTAAACGTCCCTTACGAAAGCCATATTGACGAGTGGAGAGACTGTTTGTGTCTCTAAATACCACACTAAACGTCTATTTACTAGGCGTTCCATTACTTTGCAAACTGCACTGGTAAGAGCAATGGGAGATATGGGAGGTTTCATGTCCCGTAGTGCCTGGTTTGCGGAAAGGGAGAACAATGGCGGATTTCCACAGCTGTGGAAGAACTCCTTGTGACCAAATAAGATTGTAAAGGCGTAATAGGACTGCAAGGGCTGACTGATGTAAATGTTGTAGCATACGAATATGAATGTCGTCGGGCCCAGCTGCCGATGATCGGCAAGCTGAGAGTGTTACCTCCAGTTCTTGAAGTGTAAAAGGCACATTATACTTTCTTCTCTGAGAGAAGAAAAGTCCAAGGGTGCTAACTCTCTGGCAGACTTTGAGGAAAGAAATGAGGGGCATAGATGGAGTCCCTGAGAAATACGGACCAGATGATTGCCAATTTCATTGGCAACATCTAGTGGTTTGCTATATCAACACCGCAACCCGCAGAACAGGAGCCGGGTCAGGAGAATATTTACCACTCAGTTTTCGTACTTTTTTTCCAGACTGCACTCATAGAGGAAGCAGAGGTGATGGTGGAGACATAATCTCGCCAGCAAGTGCATTTAGCGTCACGGATGACACGGCGAGCGATCGCACGCTTCTGTTTAAAATCAAGGAGTCTCTCTGTGGTTCTATTGTACCGGTACCTGCCCCATGCAGTGCATTTCAAACGTACTGCACGAGCACAAGCAGGAGACCACCAAGGCACGCATTTCTGAGAATGCCTGCCCGAAGTTTGGGGTATAGAATGAGAAGCTGCAGTTAAAACGGAGGACGAGAAGAGGTGTAAAAGCTCATCGATGGAGGACGAAGAAGGAACCTCTCTAAAAAACAGCTAGTGTGAGTAAAGGTTCCAATTTGCCCGATCAAATTGCCAGCGTGGGATGCGAAGAGGTGGTGAATATGAAGGGGAAGTAAGAATGATTGGGAAATGATCGCTGTCATGTAAGTCCGGGAGAACAGACCAAGTGAAGTCTAATGCGGTGGAGGAAGAGCAGACTGAGAGATCGATGCAAGAGAGAGTATGAGTCCAAGGATCAAAATGGGTGTGAGTACCTGTATTTTAAAACATGGAGGGGGTGGGGCAAGAAAAGCCTCTAACTGAATCCACGGGAATCACAGTGAGACCCCTCCCCAGAGGAAATGGTGGGCATAAAATCACCAAGTAACAGAAACGGTGGCGGAATGACGAAACAAGAAAAAGGGAAATCCCGGGAAGAT
>NW_026473283.1:0-11144 GCF_026875155.1 Cherax quadricarinatus | reverse complement strand
ATATAAATTCTCGGGAAAAATTTGTACAAAGGAGGATGACAAAGTTGATCCCATGTATCAGAAACCTTCCTATGAGGATAGACTAAGGGCCCTGAATCTGCACTCCTAGAAAGACGTAGAATTAGGGGGATATGATTGAGGTGTATAAATGGAAGACAGGAATAATAAAGGGATGTAAATAGTGTGCTGAAAATATCTAGCCTAGACAAGGACTCGCAGCAATGTTTTAAGTTGGAAAAATTCAGATTCAGGAAGGATATAGGAAAGTACTGGTTTGGTAATAGAGTTTGGATGAGTGGAACAAACTCCCAAGTACCGTTATAGAGGCCAGAACGTTGTGTAGCTTTAAAATAGGTTGGATAAATACATGATGGATGTGGGTGGGTGTGAGTTAGACCTGATAGCTTGTGCTACCAGGTCGGTTGCCGTGTTCCTCCCTTAAGTCAATGTGACCTGACCTGACTAGGTTGGGTGCATTGGCTTAAGCCGGTAGGAGACTTGGACCTGCCTCGCATGGGCCAGTAGGCCTTCTGCAGTGTTCCTTCGTTCTTATGTTCTTATGTTCTTATGTTCTTACTCAATAGACTTAACCCCCTATAATTTTTGCACTCTCTTTTATCCCCTTTGCCTTTATACAAAGGAACTATGCATGCTCTCTGCCAATCCCTTGGTACCTTACCCTTTTCCATACATTTATTAAATAATTGCACCAACCACACCAAAACTATCCCCCTCAACGGCTTTTAACATTTCTATCTTTATCCCATCAATCCCGGCTGCCTTACCCCCTTTCATTTTACCTACTGCCTCACGAACTTCCCCCACACTCACAACTGGCTCTTCCTCACTCCTACAAGATGTTGTTCCTCCTTGCCCTATACACGAAATCACAGCTTCCTTATCTTCATCAACATTTAACAATTCCTCAAAATATTCCCTCCATCTTCCCAATACCTCTAACTCTCCATTTAATAACTCTCCTCTCCTATTTTTAACTGACAAATCCATTTGTTCTCTAGGCTTTCTTAACTTGTTAATCTCACTCCAAAACTTTTTCTTATTTTCAACAAAATTTGTTGATAACATCTCACCCACTCTCTCATTTGCTCTCTTTTTACATTGCTTCACCACTCTCTTTTTCTCCATATACTCTTCCCTCCTTGCATCACTTCTACTTTGTAAAAACTTCTTATATGCTAACTTTTTCTCCCTTACTACTCTCCTTCACATCATCATTCCACCAATCGCTCCTCTTCCCTCCCGCACCCACTTTCCTGTAACCACAAACTTCTGCTGAACACTAACACTATATTTTTAAAACTACCCCATACCTCTTCGACCCCATTGCCTATGCTCTCATTAGCCCATCTATCCTCCAATAGCTGTTTATATCTTACCCTAACTGCCTCCTCTTTTAGTTTATAAACCTTTACCTCTCTCTTCCCTGATGCTTCTATTCTCCTTGTATCCCATCTACCTTTTACTCTCAGTGTAGCTACAACTAGAAAGTGATCTGATATATCTGTGGCCCCTCTATAAACATGTACATCCTGAAGTCTACTCAACAGTCTTTTATCTACCAATACATAATCCAACAAACTACTGTCATTTCGCCCTACATCATATCTTGTATACTTATTTATCCTCTTTTTCTTAAAATATGTATTACCTATAACTAAGCCCCTTTCTATACAAAGTTCAATCAAGGACTACTTCCCAGTAAAAGTAGGTCTTAGACAGGGATGTGTAATGTCTCCATGGTTGTTTAATATATTTACAGATGGGGTTGTAAAACAAGTAAATGCTAGGGTGTTCGGGAGAGGGGTGGGATTAAATTATGGGAAATCAAATACAAAATGGGAATTGCCACAGTAACTTTTTGATGATGATACTGTGCTTTTGGGAGATTCTAAGGAAAAATTGCAAAGGTTAGTGGGCAAGTATGGGAGTGTGTGTAAAGGTAGAAAGTTGAAAGTGAACATAGAAAAGAGTAAGGTGATGAGGGTATCAAATGATTTAGATAAAGTAAAATTGGATATCAAATTGAGGAGGAGTAGTATGGAAGAAGTGAATTTTTTTGTTTTTTATTAGCACACTGGCTGATTCCAACCAAGGCAGGGTGGCCCGAGAAAGAAAAACTTTCACCATCATTCACTCCATCACTGTCTTGCCAGAAGGGTGCTTTACACTACAGTTTTTAAACTGCAACATTAACACCCCTCCTTCAGATTGCAGGCACTGTACTTCCCATCTCCAGGACTCAAGTCCGGCCTGCCGCTGGAAGTCCAAGCCCCTCGCACACAAAACCTCCTTTACCCCCTCCCTCCAACCTTCCTAGGCCGACCCCTACCCCGCCTTCCTTCCACTACAGACTGATACACCCCTGAAGTCATTCTATTTCGCTCCATTCTCTCTACATGTCCGAACCACCTCAACCCTTCCTCAGCCCTCTGGACAACAGTTTTGGCAATCCCGCACCTCCTCCTAACTTCCAAACTACGAATCTCTGCATTATATTCACACCACACATTGCCCACAGACACGACATCTCCACTGCCTCCAGCCTTCTCCTCGCTGCAACATTCATCACCCATGCTTCATACCCATATAAGAGCGTTGGAAAAACTATACTCTCATACATTCCCCTCTTTGCCTCCAAGGACAAAGTTCTTTGTCTCCACAGACCCCTAAGTGCACCACTCACCCTTTTCTCCTCATCAATTCTATGATTCATCTTATCTTTCGTAGACCCATCCGCTGACACGTCCACTCCCAAATATCTGAATACATTCACCTTCTCCATACTCTCTCCCTCCAATCTGATATCTAATCTTTCATCACCTAATCTTTTTGTTATCCTCATAACCTTACTCTTTCCTGTATTCACTTTTAATTTTCTTCTTTTACATACCCTACCAAATTCATCCACCAACCTCTGCAACTTCTCTTCAGAATCTCCCAAGAGCACAGTGTCATTAGCAAAGAGCAACTGTGACAACTCCCACTTTATATGTGATTCTTTATCTTTTAACTCGACGCCTCTTGCCAAGACCCTCGCATTTACTTCTCTGACAACCCCATCTATAAATATATTAATCAACCACGGTGACATCACACATCCTTGTCTAAGGCCTACTTTTACTGGGAAATAATCTCCCTCTTTCCTACATACTCTAACTTGAGCCACCTCCTACACCATACACCTGCAACATCTACCACATTGCCCCCCATCCACCCTGTCATATGCCTTTTCCAAATCCATAAATGCCACAAAAACCTCTTTAGCCTTATCTAAATACTGCTCACTTACATGTTTCACTGTAAACACCTGGTCCACACACCCCCTTCCTTTCCTAAAGCCTTCTTGTTCATCTGCTATCCTATTCTCCATCTTACTCCTAATTCTTTCAATAATAACTGCCATACACTTTACCAGGTATACTCAACAGACTTCTCCCCCTATAATTTTTGCACTCTCTTTTGTCCCCTTTGCCTTTATACAAAGGAAAAATGCATGCTCTCTGCCAATCCCTAGGTACCTTACCCTCTTCCATACATTTATTAAATAATAGCACCAACCACTCCTAAACTATATCCCCACCTACTTTTAACATTTCTATCTTTATCCCATCAATCCCAGCTGCCTTACCCCCTTTCATTTTACCTACTGCCTCATGAACTTCCCCCACACTCACAACTGGCTCTTCCTCACTCCTACAAGATGTTATTCCTCCTTGCCCTATACACGAAATCACAGCTTCCCTATCTTCATCAACATTTAACAATTCCTCAAAATATTCCCTCCATCTTCCCAAGTGTTTTCAGATATTTGGGAGTTGACGTGTCAGCAGATGGATTTATGAAGGATGAGGTTAATCCTGATGAAGAAAAAAAGGCGAGTGGTGTGTTGAGGTATATGTGGAGACAAAAAACGTTATCTGTGGAGGCAAAGAAGGGAATGTATGAAAGTACAGTAGTACCAACACTCTTATATGGGTGTGAAGCTTGGGTTGTAAATGCTGCAGCGAGGAGGCGGTTGGAGGCAGGGGAGACGTCCTGTCTAAGGGCAATGTGTGGTGTGAATATTATGCAGAAAATTCCGAGGGTGGAAATTAGGAGATGGTGTGGAGTTAATAAAAGTATTAGTCAGAGGGCTGAAGAGGGGTTGTTGAGGTGCTTTGGTCATATAGAGAGAATGGATCAAAGTAGAATGACATGGAGAGCATATAAATCTGTAGGGAAAGGAAGGTGGGGTAGGGGTCGTCCTTGAAAAGGTTGAAGGAAGGGGGTAAAGGTGGTTTTGTGGGCGAGGGGTTTGGACTTCCAGTGAGCTTGTTAGATAGGAGTGAATGGAGACGAATGGTATTTGGGATCTGACGAGCTGTTGGAGTGTGAGCAGGGCAATATTTAGTGAATGGATTCAGGGAAACCGGTTATTTTTATATAGCCGGACTTGAGTCCTGGAAATGGGAAGTACAATGCCTGCACTTTAAAGGAGGGGTTTGGGATATTGGCAGTTTGGAGGGATATGCTTTGTATCTTTATATGTATATGCTTCTAAACTGTTGTATTCTGAGCACCTCTGCAAAAACAGTGATTATGTGTGAGTGAAGTGAAAGTGTTGAATGATGAAAGTATTTTTTTTGGGTCACCCTGCCTCAGTGGGAGACGGCCAACTTGTTGGAAAAAAAAAAATATGATCCTTAAGCACAAGGAAAAAATTGAAGTCCATACTAAGTCAGTGATGCCTGACATTTTTTTTTTTCAACAAATCAGCTGTATCCCACTGAGGCAGGGCGACTTGAAAAGAAAAATGAAAGTTTCTCTTTTTAACCCGTAAACGGTCCAAGCAGATCTATGTTCACATGTGTAGTGATACAAAAGTAGATCTACGTTTTTTTTACATATTTTCAAATATAAAAAAAAAAAAGTAGATCAAAGTTTTTTTTTACACATTTTCAAGTACAAAAAAAACAAAAAGAAGATCACTTTTTTTACATACTTTCAAATGTTGAAAAAACGTATATATACATTTGGACCTTTACGGGTTAAGTTTAGTAATTTATAAAGAAGAAAGGGTTACTAGTCCCTTGCTCCCGGCATTTTAGTCGCCTCTTGCGACACGAATGGCTTACAGAGAAAGAATTCTTTTCCAATTCCCCATAGAGTATTAGGAAGTTATCCCATGCAAATACAGAGACTTAAGCATGGCCTGAACATCAAAACAAATAATTTTTTTTTATTAATACATTGGCCATTTCCCACCAAGGCAAGGTGGCCTGAAAAAGAAAAACTTTCCTCATCATTCACTCCATCACTGCCTTGCCAGAGGCATGCTTTCACTACAGTTATAAAACTGCAACATTAACACTCCTTCAGAGCCAGCATTGTACTTCTCATCTCCAGGAATCAAGTCCGGCCTACCAGTTTCCCCGAATCCCTTCATAAATGTTACCTTGCTTACACTCCAACAGCACATCATGTCCTAAAAACCATTTGTCTCCACTTGCTCCTATCTAACACACTCACGCAGGCTCCCTGGAAGTCCAAGCCCCTTGCACACAAGACCTCCTTTACCTCCTCCCTCCAACCTTTCATAGGCCAACCCCTATCTCACCTTCCCTCCATTACAGATTTATACACTCCTGAAGTCATTCTACTTCATTCCATCCTCTCTGCATGTCCAAACCATCTCAATAACCCCTCCTTAGCCCTCTGGATAATAATTTTGGTAATCCCACCCCTCCTCCTAATCTCCAAACTATGGAATCTCTTCATTATATTCGCACCACACATTGCCCTCAGACATGACATCTCCACTGCCTCCAGCCTTCTCCAAATAATACTTCTGTTAATTAGAGAATAAAACAGTTGAAATAATGTTACAATTCAATTACAGAACTTTTCAATTGTAGTCCAGGCTGTGTTTTTAAGAAATTTAAAACTACGCCTGCTCTTCAAATGAGTAGTTGACTTGCAAAGTTTGTTGAACAATATTCATCGAAGAATATTTTGTTAGTTATAATTCAAGAAGGTGGCTGCACAGCTGAACAGATGTTCACTGCTGAAATAGCTGGGCGGTGTTGGAAGATACCATAAAAAAATCTTACCCAATGAAAAGAAGTATTTTTAGACCAAGAGGTCATTGCAGCAAAGGCTCTCAATGTGAGTTTTCTTCAGAATTTTTTGTTTTTAGTTTTGGGAATCATTTTTATATATCACAGCACTTTTCTAGCTTTTCAACATATTTATTAGATTTTGGTTACTGTATTACATAATTATCTTCCAGTGAAAATCTTTGGCTGATACTAACTCCTAAGGTTGCTCACTTTCTAATAATTTTATTACTGTACAACAATCTGTATTCTTCACCTGGCCTGTTTTTGTCTTCTCCCATTTCCATTACATAGAACTTTTACCTTTTAACACACCAGCCATCTCTCCCCAAGGCAGGGTGTTCCTTACAACCCCCCCCCCCCCAGAAAAAAAAATGAAATTACATTTACCATCTTTCATTCAATGGCTTTCTTGCCAAAAGTGTGCAGACACTACAATTCAAATGACCCTCCAAACAGCAACTTCTCCACCCCTCCTTCAGAGTGAAGGACAAGTCCAGTTAACTAGTTCCCGTGAATCCCTTCATAACTGTTACCTTGCCCATAATCCAACAGCACATAAAGCCTTACAAAACACTTTCACGTACATCGATCTAACATGCTCATACACACCTACTGGATACTCAACCTCCTAACACTTAAAATCTCCCTTACTCCCCCTTCCTTCTCCAACCCTTTACTGGGTGACCCCTACCCCTCCTTCCTTCCACCTCAGACTTGTACAGCATTTTAGTCTTCCTCTTGTATTCAATCCTCGCTGAACTATGCCTTTGGTAAGCCTGCACTGCCTTCTAATTTCTACATTACAAATTCTCTGCATAACAGTCACACAACACACTGCTCTCAAATGCCCATGTAAGTGTTGGTTCCAGTATATTCTAGTAGTACATTCCTCTTGTTATTAGCTACATATATGAAATTCTTTCTTTCCACAGTTACTTCAAGAAACCAGCTACCTTCCCTCCCTCGTTTAATCTATAGTTCACATCTGGCAACATGTCAGCTCCCAGATCTCTTACTATATTCACTTCTTCCATACTCTTCCCTCCAATCTGATACCCAACCTTTTACTGACTAGATATTTTATTACTCATCACCCTACTCTTTTCTATGTTTTTTTTTTTTAATTTCCTTTTATATATTCTCACAAATTCATCCACCAACCTTTGCAACTTCTGTTCAGAATATCTCAAAAGAAATGTCATTGGCAGAGATCAACTAAGCCAACTTCCGCTTTGGTATTAACCCTTTGAGGGTTTTGGTCGTACTAGTACGTCTTACGCGTAGGGGTTTTTGACGTACTAGTACGCATAAATTCTAGCGGCCTCAAATCTAGTGGGAGAAAGCTGGTAGGCCTTCATATGAAAGAATGAGTCTATGTGGTCAGTGTGCACAGTCTAAAAAAAATCCTGCAGCACACAGTGCATAATGAGAAAAAAAAAAACTTTGACCATTTTTTTGGAATAAATCAGCGACTTTGCAGTGTATTTTCGTATGGTATTTATTGTTGTATTCTAGTTTTCTTGGTCTCATTTTATAGAATGGAAGACATATTAGAGAATTTGATATGATTTTGACTGGTTTTTACAATGAAAGGTGCCTTAAAATTTGGGGCTCAAGTAGCAGAAATGTTCGATTTTTACCAAACTTCAAAAGTAAACAAATCGTGCCAAGCGTGCAATACACGTCAACTGGTGAGTCTAATGTTCTTTCACAAGTGCACCAATAATATTTATACCATTTTTTACACTAATGCAGTAGTCTGCGTAACAGTAAATCTTTTATTTTTTTGTGAAATAAAAAAATTTAAAGTGGAAAGCAAAAGGGAAAATAAGAGGGGCCTTGAGACGTGACTAATGACTAAGGGGAAAAGCATTTTAGTGCCAGGAATGTCCTTTCTTGTTTATTCTGGACCCTATTCGGAAATTTGGGATCTTTTGAAATTTGTGTGAAATTGGCAAAAAATTTCTAAAATTCTGATCACTGTACTGGATAGTTGAATTTCATAAATGGGTGGTTTCTTGCACCCATTCGAAAAGAAAAAAATGGAGTTCTAGCGAAATATTCATGTTTTTTTGTCGACTAGTACAGTGAAATTGGCCGAAAATGGGGCTCAAAGTGGGCAAAATCGCCGATGCGTAAACATCGCCGAGACCGCTAACTTTGCGAGAGCATAATTCCTTAAGTTTTCTATCAAATTTCAAACTTTTGGTGTCTTTATGATCGGGAAAAGATTCTCTATCTTTTCATAAGAGAAAATAATTTTTTTTTTTTAAATTTGGCCGACTCTGAGAACGAGTTTCAGAGAGGGCCTGTCGACCCTCAAAGGGTTAAATAACGAATTTGATACATACTTCAACACCCTAGAATTCACTTTTACAACTGCATAAACCTATTCAAATCTTCTTATAAAGATTTAGTTATTTAATTTATATTCTAAATTGAATAATTTGCATTATTTACAGATATGTTCTTTTTTTTTTCAACAAGTCGGCCGTCTCCCACCGAGGCAGGGTGACCCCCCCCCCCCCCCAAAAAAAAAAAAAAAAAAAAAAAAAAAAGAAAGAAAATCCCCAAAAAGAAAATACTTTCATCATCATTCACACTTTCACCTCACTCAAAACATAATCACTGTTTTTTGCAGAGTACTCAAATCACAACATTTAGAACATATTACATATAAAGATACACAACCTATTCCTCCAAACTGCTAATATCCTCCCGAAACCCCTCTTCGAGTGCAGGAATTGTACTTCCCCATTTCCAGGGCACAAGTCCGCTATATAAAAAGAACGGTTTCCCGAATCCCTTCCAAAAAATTACCCTCTCACACTCCAACAGATTCGTCAAGGTCCCAAATACCATTTGTCCCAATTTACTCCTATCGATAACCTCGTGCACAGCTGCTGGCAGTCCAACCTCTCGCCAAAAACCAACCTCCCTTACCCTTTCCTTCTAACCTTTACGAGGACGACCCCTACCCTTCTTCCTTCTCCTACCAATTTAAAATGCTCTCCATGTCATACTACTTTGATCCATCTCTCTAAATGACCAAACCACCTCAACAACCCCTCTTCAGTTCCAGCCCTCTCACTATACTTTTATTAACTCCACACCTCTCCTAATTTCCACACACCGAATTTCCTGCAATATTTACAGACCACACCTTGCCCTTAGACAGACATCTCCACTGCCTCCAACCGTCCCCCTCGTTTCTGCATTCACAACCCAAGCTTCACACCCATATAAGATGTTGGTACTACTATACTTTCATACATTCCCTTCTTGCCTCCAAAAGATAACGTTTTTTGACACCACATATACCTCAACGCACCACTCGCCTTTTTTCCCTCATCAATTCTAGATTAAAACCTCACCTTCATAAATCCATCCGCCGACACGTCAACTCCCAAGTATTTTGAAAACTTTCACTTCTTCCATACTCCTCCCTTCCCAAATTGATATCCATTTTCTTTATCTAAATCATTTGATACCCATCACCACCTTAGTCTTTTCTATGTTCACTTTCAACTTTCTACCTTTACACACTTTCCCAAACTCATCCACTAACCTTTCAATTTTTCTTTAGAATCTCCCATAAGCACAGTAATCATCAGCAAAAGTAGCAGTGTCAATTCCCATTTGTATTTGATTTCCCAAAAATTTTATCCCACCCTTCTCCCAACACCCTAGCTTTTTACTTCTTTTACAACCCATCTATAATATATAAACAACCATGGACATTACACATAACTGTCTAAGACCCACTTTTACTGGGAATCGTCTCCCTCTCTTCTACACACCCAACCTGCCTCACTATCCTCATAAAAACCTTTACAGCATTTAAAACTTACCAAACCTATTCCATAACTTGCAACTCTGCCACATTGCTCCCCAAAACCACTCTATCATATGCCTTTTCTAAAATCCATAAATGCAATAAAAACTTCCCTACCCTTATCAAATACTGTTCACATATATGCTTCAATGTAAACACTTGATCTACACTTTCCCCTACCCACTCTGAAACCTCCTTGCTCATCCGCAATCCTACATTCTGTCTTACCTCTAATTCTTTCAATTACAACCCTACCGTTCATTTTTCCTGGTATACTCAGTTAACTTATTCCTCTATAATTTTTACAATCTCTTTTGTCCCCCTTCCCTTTATATAAAGGGACTATACATGCTCTATGCCAATCCCTAGGTACATTCCCCTCTTTCATACATTTATTAAACAAAAGTACCAACCACTCCAACACTATATCCCCCCCTGCTTTTAACATTTCTGTCATGATCCCATCAGTTCCAGCTGCTTTACCTCCTTTCATTCTATGTAATGCCTCACGTACCTCCCTCACACTCCTAAAAGATGGTATACCTCCCTGGCCAGTGCATGAAATTACCACCTCCCTTTCTTCCTCAACATTTAAAAGTTCCTCAAAATATTCTCGCCATCTACCTAATACCTCCATCTCCCCATCTACTAACTCCCCTACTCTGTTTTTAACTGACAAATCCATACGTTCCCTAGGCTTTCTTAACTTGTTTAACTCACTCCAAATTTTTTTCTTATTTTCATTAAAATTTGACAGTACCTCTCCCACTCTATCATCTGCTCTCCTTTTGCACTCTCTTACCACTCTCTTCACCTTTCTTTTACTCCCTAATACTCTGCTCTTCTTATAACACTTCTGTTTGTAAAAACCTCTCAGAAGCTAACTTTTTCTCTTTTTAAACACACCCTTTACTTCATCGTTCCACTAATCACTCTTCTTTCCTCCTGCCCCCACCCCCCTATAACCACAAACTTCTTCCCACATTCTAATACTGCATTTTTAAAACATTCCAACCCTCTTCAACCCCCCCACTACTCATCTTTGCACTAGCCCACCTTTCTGCCAATAGTCGCTTAATCTCACCCGAACTTCCTCCTCCCTTAGTTTATACATTTCACCTCTCCTTACTTTTTGTTGCCCTCTTCCGCTTTTCCCATCACCTCTTCCCAACTTACTACAACAAATTAAT
>NW_026473282.1:0-11806 GCF_026875155.1 Cherax quadricarinatus | reverse complement strand
CTCCCCCCCCCCATTTCCCCCCACACCCCAACCTTGCACTCCCCCCGGGTCCGTGGTTCCAGGAGTCCACCTGTGCGAAGGCCAGGTGCTCCCCCTTCCCCACTTCCCCCACACCCCAACCTTGCACTCCTCCCCCGGGTCCGGGGTTTCCCAGGAGTCCACCTGTGTGGACGCCAGGTGCTCCCCCTTCCCCACTTCCCACACCCCAACCTTGCACCCCCCCGGGTTGCCGTGGTTCCAGGAGTCCACCTGTGTGACCCCAGGTGCTCCCCCTTCCCCACTTCCCCCACACCCCAACCTTGCACAACCCCCCCCGGGTCCGTGGTTCCAGGAGTTCACCTGTGCAAAGGCCCCAGGTGCTCCCCCTTCCCACTTCCCCCACACCCCAACCTTGCACCCCCCCCCCGGGTCCGTGGTTCCGGGGAGCCCACCTGTGCAAAAGGCCAGGTGCTCCCCCTTCCCCATTCCCACACCCCAACTTGCACCCCCCCCCGGGTCCGTGGTTCCAGGAGTCCACCTGTGCGAAGGCCAGGTGCTCCCCCTTCCCCACTTTCCCCACACCCCAACCTTGCACCCCCCCCGGGTCCGTGGTTCCAGGAGTCCCCTGAGTGACGCCAGGTGCTCCCCCTTCCCCACTTCCCCACACCCCAACCTTGCACACTCCCACCCCGGGTCCGTGGTTCCAGGAGTTCACCTGTGCGAAGGCCAGGTGCTCCCCCTTCCCATTTCCCCAAACCCCAACCTTGCACACCCCCACCCCGGGTCCGTGGTTCCAGGAGTCCACCTGTGCGAAGGCCAGGTGCTCCCCCTTCCCCACTTCCCCCACACCCCAACCTTGCACACACCCCTCCCGGGTCCGTGGTTCCAGGAGTCCACCTGTGCGAAGGCCAGGTGCTCCCCCTTCCCCACTTCCCCCACACCCCAACCTTGCACCCCCCGGGTCCGTGGTTCAGGAGTCCCCCTTTGTGCGAAGGCCAGGTCCCTCCCCCAGCCCCACTTCCCCCACACCCCAACCTTGCACCCCCCCCGGGTCCGTGGTTCCAGGAGTCCACCTGTGCGAAGGCCAGGTGCTCCCCCTTCCCCACTTCCCCCACACCCCAACCTTGCACCCCAAGGTATCCTTGACTTTCCCAGGTCCATGTGTCCAGGAATCCATCCGTGGGCCCCCGGATGTCTCCCCTTCCTCACTTCCCTTAGGATATCTTCCAGTCTCAGCCTTCCCCAGGTTATTTATCCCGAAGTCAGCTCAGCCATCCTCCGTGATCTAGCCAGATGAGAACGAGGCCTTGTTTAGCTGGTCTACGGTAGAGACTGTCCAGGTGGGTGGAATTACAGGAGGGGACACACAGGAAACTGCGTCCTGTAGTTCCACCACCAAGACAGTCTAGAACGTAGGTCAGCCAGACGCAGCCAAGCTACCGTCCAGTTCGACCACCAAGGCCTGGCCACTCAGTGAAAATTTGGGAGTTCTATTTATATTACACAATTCATCAACATTAAATATAAGTTTCTTTTTGTGCTTAATAAGCCAGCTTAAGTGCTTTGTAAATGTTTTGTTGAAATAAATGAAATAAGTTTTAAAACTTTGTGTTTTTTTTTGGTTTTTTGGGTCTTATGTATTTCCCAAAACGATCAGTTAAAAGGCCTCACAATGTTAATAAGTAAATTTTATCTGATTTTTTGGGGGTTTATCCTGGGTTAATTTCCCTTTTCTTTAAAAATTTTGTATGATGTTTGGGTTGAAAGTGTTTTTACATGTACTTGTACCAAAGGAAAAACTTATTTACTTTACATACACTTGTTTTACATCATTTGGGGTTTTCCGTAAACGAAGCTTGTTGGTTTTTCACCTTTCTTTTCCTTCCACTCGAAAAAAACGGGCGAAATGAGCCCACCACACACACACACACCCCACTATCAAAATACAAACGGGCCTTTAGTGTCTAATCGACATTTTGCCTGGAAAAAATTTGGCCCCCAAACCCCCAACACACACACACACACAAATGTATGAAACCCCTTAAATGCCCCCCTTCCCGCTAATATGTATGAAATCACAAAAAACACACACAATCCCACAAAAACACACACACCACACACCCCACACACACACAGGTATGTACACAAATTTGTCCCCGTCCATTTTGCACTCTAACACTCGGTTTTTAAAATTATTTTTGGTTTTTTTAAAAAAAAAAATCAAAATTTTTAATCCCCCCCCCCCCCCATTTAAACCAAAATTTTTGGGAAAATAAAGGAAACTTTTATATTTCAATTTTGTGATGAAAATTGTTTTTTTCGGTTTTTTAAGAATCCTTTAAATGAAAGGTGTGAAAGTTACTAGTTTTAGCCCCTTGGGGGTTTAAGGAAAAGTTATTTTTTTAGGAAAGGAAAATAAATTTTAACTTTACCTAAAAATTTAAAAAACCTCCCCTTCTACGACTGCGGGAAAACCAATAATGAATTTTTTCAGTGAGATTTGTGAGTGGGGTAAAAAAACCAAAACGGTTGCAACCCCTTTTGGCCCCCTGTTTTTGACACGTAAGTGTACACAAAAACCCAATTTTTAAAACCATGATTTATAACGGGGTTTCTAAAAATTAGTTGGAATTTTTTTAATCGGGTTTTCCCGGAAGCATTTTGTTTGTTGACCAGTGAGGGGGAAAAAGAAAAAATTAAAGCAAGGGAAAAAAGGGCTAAAAAATGTATTTAAAAAATTTAATAATTGAACAAAACAGTACGTACGTAAACAAAAACCCAACCCCAATACTGAAAACTTCCCAAAAAAGGGACAGAAAATATACATAAAATTAGTACACCCAGTACATAATACCACAAAAGAAAAATTGCAATAAATTAAGGGAAGAGTGAGCAAGAAATTAAACATAAAAAAAGCAGTTTTTGAAGACTTTAAAGACAGATTTTTTACGGGCCCGGGTTGAAACCCCAAAAACCCCAAAAAATTCCTTTCTGTCAAAAGGTTTTTGGACTCTTTTTTTTTGTCATAGAGGGTTTTTTTTTGTATTTGCTAATTTTTTATTCCAATTTTGTGAAGGTGATAAAGTGGCCCCCGAAAAATTAAAATGGGGAAGAGAGAGACTAATTATTTAAAAATTTAAAAAAGAAGGGTTTTTTTTTTTATGAAATTTACCCATTTACAAGATTCCCCAAGTTGTTATTTCCCTTATTTTCTTCACATTTTTTTTTTAAAATTAAGGAAAACTACAAAATACTTAGGTTTTAAGCCCCTTCTACATCCCCATTATTCAAAATTTTTTTGAAGCCCAAACTGTGATAACTTTTTTGCCCCGGTTTCTTGGGGGAAAAGGGGAAACCAGAGTCACATAGGACCCCAAATAAAACCCCAAAAAGGGGGAAACCAAAAAAAGTTTAAAAATTTGTGGACCCCATTGTTTAGAAAAAATTTGGAAAAATTATTTTTTAATTTAAAAAAATATTAGTGTTTGTCCATTGTCTTTTTGGGAAAACCCAAGCAAGGGAAAATGTCAAAATTGTGCCTGACGGGAGTTTGTTGCCGACTTTTTAACGTAAAAGTGAGAAATATCCCCAAGTGAATAAAAACAGCAGTATAAAAATTTTAACAACAAGGAGTTTTTTTTGGTTGTAGATGAGAGAGTGTTGTTCCCCAAAATTTTAAGGAAATTTTTGGATTTTTTTTGAGGGGGAAGGGAATGGGGTTGTTCAACTTTAAAATTTTGCAGCCCTTTGAAAAAAACAAAAAAAAAAACAAACTGTTCCCAAAAGACATTGCGTTTTTTTTGCAACAGTTTTTAACTTACTAGTGAATAAAAACAGCATTTATCGAAAAAAACTGCTTTTCTTATCCGTGGGCTCCCGATGGAAAACCCCTTTACGTTTTTTTGGGTGCTTTCTCTTGTTCCGTTCTCCAAAAGGGGACCTTCTGTGTCCCCTCGATGAACCCCCAGGTGTGGACCCGGGTTTGAGGATTTGTTATTGTTAAAGTTTTTAAAAGTTTTAGGGGAGGTTTGGGGTCAAAAAATGTGGTATAGGTGGGGGTGGTAAAAAATTTGGGGGTGTGGTCGTAGAGTGGCCCTAGGTGGGGGGTTTAGTTGGGTTTTGGAGGGTAATAATGAGTGTGGTCATATTTTAAGTGAGGTTTTAGTGAGTTGTGGTCTAGCCCGAAAAAGAAAAAAAAAAAAACGATTTCAGCGGGACTTTTCCCAATCATCAAGTCCCTTTTTTCCAAAACCCAAATATTTATATATATTTTTCTTGGGAGAAAATTTTAAACCCTTATATATACCCCTTTGTTTTTCCCTTTCTTCCACTTAACACTTCGATCAGGGTTTTCCCCCTCATTCTTCGCCTTAAAAGGGAAAAATGAAATTTTAAAAAGGGTCTTCAATCTTTCTTCTCCAAAGTTTTTAATTTTATGTTTTTAATTTTGTCTTTTGAGGAGCTGCGAAATCTTGATATAAATCGCATTTAATCTACTTGCCTTTTCCGTACACGGGGGGGGGCATGTTTTGTGTTCCCAAAAACCCTCAATCCTTTTCCCATTATTATTTAAATTAAAATACAAAGGCTTATGATTATTCCCGGCTTCAGAACTTTGCACAAGATCAGGGCCGTGGTTCGATGGGGGTCTTGGGGTGGGGGGTGGTAAATTTTGGGGTTTTTTGGACCCTAGTTAGGGGGAGGTCTTAGACAGTTGTGGTTTTGGGTTTTGTGGTATATTTTTTCCCAGGTCTTCACCCCGGGGTGGGGGCCCCGGGGATGTCAACCTTTCCACATTTCCCCAATTTTCGGTTATTTTGGCGTTTTTCCCTTATTTTCCGGTTTTCCCAAAAAAAGGCCCCATCTGTTTTCCCCTAAAAGATGAACTCCCAGGTTTTGGATCGGGGAAAAGGTGTGGTCATAGTGTTTTGGGGTTCGTAGATAAGGTGAGGGATGGCCCTATTTTAGGGGGGTTTAATTGTGAGGGTGGGTTCATATTTGGGGTTGGGGGTTCATAGTTGGTATGGTCATTTTTTGGGGTTTGAGGTCGTAGTCATTTTAGGTTTTTTGTGGGTTTGGGGTTTTAATTTTCCCTTTTTCCCATCCGGGGCCCCCCGGTTTGTCAACCTTCCCTTTTTCCCCATTTCCCGGTTGTTTTTTTGTTTTCCCCTATTTCCGTTTTGGTCCAGAATTTCCATCTGTGTCCCCTCGATGAACTCCTTTCCTCACTTTCCCAGGGGGGAAAGGGTGGTTTGGGGGGTGGTTGGGTGGGGGGTTTGGGGGTGGGTGGGTGAGGGGTTGTTGGGTGGTGGGTGGGTGGGGGGTGTGTATTTTTTGTGTTTTGTGTTGTGTATGTGTTGTGTATTTGGGGGTGGGGTGTTTGTGTATATGTTTGTATGTTTTTGGCCCCTCCCCAGTAACCTTGTTGGTGGTACCTTGGGTTTTGTCTAGTGGTCAAACTGCGAGATGTCCAGGGGGGGAAATTTAAAAGGGGAGGGGACACACAAAAGGCCCGGTAATTAAACCCACCAAGCCCAGCCTGGAACAGTGCCCCGCTAGACAACACCAAGTCCCCTCCCAACTGGGGCCCCCAAAGGTGGGGTTTATTTTGTGTTAAATCTCGGCCCTCTTTTTTGTTTCATTTTGTTTTTTAAGTAAAATTTTTGTTTTTTTTTCCCCTGGGTGCAGCTTTTAAGTGAATGTGCGAACTTTTTTATTTTTATAGGTTTTGCCCAGTTGTTTCTTGTCTTCCCATCAGAAATCTGAAAAAAAAATTTAAACAGTTTTTCTTTTCTTGTTTAAAATTCTCATTTTCCTTTTGCAAGACACTAAAAACGTAACGGAAAATTACAAAAGTCCAAAAGCCATTCCCCCACACACACCACACACACACAAACCACACAACACACACACCACAAAACCACACCACACCACACACACACACACACACACAACACACAAAAAAGCAACATGTATTTGCCCGCGTCCCCTATGTGAAATCATGGACGGGGAAAAAAAACGGAGAAAAAAAGAAATTTTTTGAGTTAAATTTTAAATTGAATTTGTATTTTTCCTTTACTTTCCCCAAAAACAGTGTTTTCCCACAATGGTAATTTTATGTTTCCCAAAAAAAATTTGGGTTTGGACAAAAAAAATTTCCCCAAAAAAGTTTCACTTTAACATTTACGGGAAACCCCTTTCACCCCTTCATTCCCAATAAAAAAAATTTGTTGTTAAATTTCGCCCTTCACGAAAAAAAATTTTATTTTCACCCTTTGTCTCGATACTGTATTTTTTTTCCCCTTGTATGTTGCCCCTTGCTGTTATTTTTGAAAGTCTGGCAAAAAAAACCCCCATGTCTTTGTAACATTCATTTTTTTTTTAATTCTGCAAGTTTTTGGGTTTAATGTACCCCAAACCTTTCCCTTTTTAAACCCCAACCCGTTATTCACTACCAATATTTTTCTTTTTTTTTCACCCCCTTTCAGTAAAATTTTTAAACCATTCTTGTTTGGTAAAAATCAGCGGGAAAATGATAAAACTTTAAATATTTTTTTTTAAATTAACTATATTTTGAATTTTGTCAAAACACGTGTCCGCAGTTGTGAACTTTACCAAAAACCCAAATTTCGGGGAAAAAAAAGGACATTTGGTAAAACGTCCCAAAGAAACAAAGTGGGGGGCCAAAGACATTTGTGAACTGTCCCAGAAAAAAAATTCGGGGAAAAAGACGTTGGGGAATGTCCCAGAAAAAAGTCAGGGAAAAAGGCCCATTTGGGTGAATTTGAAACAAAACAAAGTCGGGGACAAAGACAGTTTTGAATTTTTCCCAGAAACAAAGTCGGGGCCCAAAGGGACAGTTGTAAAACTGTCCCAAAGGAAACAAGTCGGGGAAAAAGGGACAGTTGTGAAACTGTACCAAAAAAAAAAAGTGGGCCCAAAGACAGTTGTAAACTGTCCCAGAAACAAAGTCGGGGGAAAAAAGGCAGTTGTGAACTGTACCGGAAAAAAAAAGCCCGGGAAAAAGACAGTTGTAAAACTGTACCAGAAACAAAGTCAGGGACAAAGCATTTGTAAAACTGTCCCAAAAAAACAAGTGGGGGGAAAAGGCAGCACACGTTTAATATATTTTTTCCCAAAAAATTATGCCCACTATATTTTAAGGAAAATGCACATATATGAACATATATGCAATTTTCAAACTTCTGCTGAAATTATTTTTTAAATTATTTATTTATTTTTAATAAAAATTCTGAATAATCGGAATAGAGATGTTGTTACATAGTTTTTTTGTAGATTTTAGCAAAAAAAATTCTTTTAGGGAAATTTTTAAAAAAAATTAGTCTTTTCCTTTTAATTTTTCTGTCTTCCCCTTCTTTTAACTTATTATATTGGGGGGAAAAATATTTTATAAAAAAAACAAAAAAAATACCGGAAAAAAAAAATAAGATTTACAAATGGGGAGATTTAGCCCCTTGGGAAAAATTATTGTGGTGTTGATGTTACAACCCGACCGTAAAACTCGGGCTTAATGTTGGGTTGTGTTACACCTACCCCGAAAAACTTGTCCCTTTAAAGTTGGTGGGGATGTTAAACCTGACCCGTACAACTCTGTCTTAAAGTTTGGGGTGGAAGGTTTTCAAACCCGACCCGGATCCAAAATCTGTTTAATGTTGGTGTGGATGTTACAACCCGCCAGACAATTTTGTCTTAAGTTGGTTTTGGTGTTACAACCTGAAAGTACAACTCTGTCTTAATGTTGGTGGGGAAAAGTTTCCACCTGGGGCCGTACAAATCTATCTTATGTCTTCCCAAAACTGCTTTCTTTTTGTATTGTTTTTCATTTGCTTTACTTTTTCCCTTTTTTTTCATTGTTTTTGTTCTTTCTGGTTTCTTGTGTTTTCTGCTGTATTGGGTTTTGCTGGTTTTTACTGTTACTTGTGGATGCCCGGATTGTTCTGCGTATGTTACTTTTACTTTTTCAGGGAGGGTGCAGCAGCCTGGCCAAAAAATCTCATTAATATTTAAAACCCAAAAAACATTTATGAAAATCATTTAACCTAACGCCCGGGGTTTTTGTTTTGAGAGGCCCGAGACATTTTACATTTATATTATTCGAACTCGTCAGTCGTATTAACCTAAAAAATTTAAATTGTAAAAAAAAAACAGTTTAAAAAAGAATTTCTTTAATTTTTCTTTTTTTCTTTTTTTTTTCATTATTTCTTTAATAATTTTTTGTGTTTTTACTGTACTGGTCTTCTGTTTAATTTTTCCCGTATGGTCTTCTGTGTTATTGTTTTTGTAAGGGTTATGTGTTATTGTTCTATTCGGGGCTTCTTTTGTTTTTGTTTTGTACTGGTCTTCTGGTTATTGTACGTACTGGTCTTCTGGTTATTGTTTCTTACTGGGTTTTTGTGTTTTTGTTCGGGATGGTTCTTCTGTTTATTGTTCTGTACTGGTTTTCCCGTTTATTGTTCTGTACAGGTGTTTTGTGTTATTTTTCTATACTGATCTTCGGGGTTTGGGTTTTGTATGGCTTCTGGGTTATTGTTCTGTTCAGGGGGGTTATGTGTTTTTTTTTCTATATGGTTTCTGGTTATTTTTTCTGTAATGGGCTTCTTTTTTTATTGTTTTGTACAGGGTTTGGTTATTGGTTTTTATACTGGTTTCTGGTTATTTCTGTTTTGGTCCCTTTTGTGTTTTGTACTGTTTCTGGTCTTTCCCTTTTTATTGTTCTGTAAGGGGTTTCTGTGTTTTGTTTCTCTACTGGTCTTCTGTATTATTGTACTCTACTGGTTTTTGGGATTTTTGTTCTGTATGGTCTTCTGTGTTTTTGTACTGTACTGGTTCTTCTGTGTTTTGTTCTGTCTGGTTTCTGTGTTTTTTGGGTTTTGTATGGTCTTTTGTGGGTTTTTGTTTGTTTCTGGTCTTCTGTGTTATTGTTCTGTAATGGTCTTTTGTGTTATTTCCCGTAAATGGGCTTTGGGGTTATTGTTCTGTACTGGTCTTCTTTTTGGGTTTTTTGGTTTTTTTGTTCTTTTGGGCTTCTGTGTTTTGTTTTGTACTGGTCTTTTGGGGTTTTTTTTCTGTAATGGTCTTCTGTGTTATTGTTCGGTAAAGGTCTTTGTGTTTTTGTACTGTAATGGGCTTCTGTGTTTTGTTTGGGACTGGTCTTTTGTGTTATTGTTCTGTTCTGGTTTCTGTGTTAATTTTTCGTTAATTGGTTCTTTGGGGTTTTTTGTTCTGTATGGTCTTCTGTGTTATTGTTCTTACTGGTCTTCGTGTTATTTTTCTGTACTGGTCTTTCTGTGTTTTTTGTTCCGTATGGTCTTTTTGGGTTATTGTTTTTGTATGGTCTTCTGTGTTATTGTTTTGTACTTTCTTTTTGTATTATTGTACTCTATGGTCTTCTGTATTTTGTTCTGTTTCTGGTCTTCTGTGTTATTGTTCTGTACTGGTCTTCCCGGGAATTTTTGTACTCTACTGGTTTCTGTATTTTTGTTCTGTTGGTCTTTGTGTTATTGTTCTGTACTGGTCTTTGGGATTAATTTTTATCTATGGTTTCTGTATTTTTGTACTTTTTGGTTTCTGAGTTATTGTACTTTATGGTCTTCTGTGTTATTGTTTCTGTTTTGGTTTTTTGTGTTTTTGTTTCTGTATGGTCTTCTGTGTTATTTTAAATGTATGGGTTTTTGTATTTGCTTCTGGGTTTTATTCTGTTTTTTCGTTTTTATAATTTTTTTATGTTTTTTCTGTTTTATTTGTTATTAAATTTTCTTTGTGTGCTACTGTGTATTTTTTTTTTGCTACCCTGCTTTTGTATGGGCCAGTTCTGTTTTATTTTTATTTTACCCTTTTTTTTGGGTCCTATCTGTTTTTTTTGTCTCAGTTTACCGTTTTTGTGTTTTTTCAGTGTTTTATGTGTCACTGCTTTATATTTATTATATGTTTTTTAAAAGGGACTTTATTTTTATTGTTTGTTTAAATATACTTTTTAAAAGTGTTACTTAATACCAGATGAATTTTTTTACAGTTTTATAATTAAAATAAACCCCTGTCTAAAAAATTTTTCCCCGCAGGGGGTTTTTGCCAGCACTTATTTCCAGGAGAAACCCACCCCCGAGGGTCTTTACCAATTAAACCTTTTTGGTAACAAATCCTTCCCGTATTTGTCTTCCCGGAGTGTCCGTCTTACCCACTTGAACCTTCCCACAGAAAAAATTTTATAAAAAAAAATTAAAAAATCTTACTGTAAGTGATCTTGGTATTTACCCAAAAAGGTTTTCCCTACGGTGTTTCTTAAATCTGGTTTTTAGTAGGAAATTTTATTTACATCAAACCCAAGGGAAAGGGTGGTGGTTGGTTTGGAGTGGTGGTGGTCGTGGTGGGGGTGGTTTGGGGTGGTAGTGGGTTTGGGGGTGTTGGTTTGGGGGTGGTTGGGGGGCGGTGGTGGTGGTGGTTGGTTTGGGGGTGGTACTGGGGGGGTTGGTGGTAGTGGTGGCGGCGGTGGTGGTGGTGGTGGTTGGTGGTGGTGGTGGCGGTGGTTAGTGGTGGTGATGGTGGCGGTGTTGGTTGGTGGTCGTGAAGGTGGTGGTGGTGGTAGTGGTGATGGCGGTGGTGGTGAAGGTGGTGGTGGTGGTGAAAAACACACTGATATATATATATATATATGTTAACACTGATGCATCACAGTACATAACAACAGTATGGGGGGATATTTTTCACACAGTTGTACTGGCCAGGTTGTGGCAACACACAGTCGTACTGGCCACGTTGTGGCAAAACACAGTCGTACTGGCCAGGTTGTGGCAACACTCAGTCGTACTGGCCAGGTTGTGGCAACGCACAGTCGTACTGGCCCGGTTGTGGCAAAACCAGTGGGACTGGCCAGGTTGTGGCAAAACTCCGGGGGCACAGTCGTACGGGCCAGGTTGTGGCAACATCAGTGGTACTGGCCAGGTTGTGGCAAACACAGTCGTAATGGCCAGGGTTGTGGCAACACACAGTGTACTGGCCAGGTTGTGGCAAACACACAGTCGTATGGCCAGGTTGTGGCAACGCACAGTCGTATGGCCAGGTTGTGGCAACACACCAGTCGTTCTGGCCCGGTTGTGGCAACACCAGTCGTCCCGGCAAGGTTGTGGCAACACAGAGTAGAACTGGCCAGGTTGGGGTAAAACATAGTTGTATGGCCAGTTGTGGCAAAACACAGTCGTACTGGTCACGTTGTGGCACAAAACAGTCGTACTGGCCCGGTTGAGGCAACACACACTCGGTATACTCAGTAAATTTTTCCCTATTATTTTTACAATCTCTTTTGTCGCTTCCCTTTTTAAAGAAGCTATATATTTCTCTTGCTAATCCCTAGGTACCTTCCGTCTTCATACAGTTTTTAACAGAAATACCAACCCTTCACACTGCTTTTAACATTCTGTCATGATCCGTCAGTTCCAGCTGCTTTACCTCCTTTATTTACGTAATGCCTCACGCCCCCCTCCCTCATCACATCCTGGGTTTTCTTCCTCCTAAAAGATGTTATACCTTTCCTGGCCAGAGCATGAATTACAGCCTCCCTTTTTTCATCGACATTTAAAAGTTCCTCAAAATATGCCCGCCATCTAGCTTAATACCTCCAGTTCCCATCTACTAACTCCATTACTCTGTTATTAACTGGGCAATCCCGTCGTTCTCTAGATTTTCTTAAATTGTACATCTCACTCCAAAATTTTTTCTTATTTTCGCAAATTCTGTCAGTGTTTCTCCCACTCTAATTGCTTCCTTTTGATCTCTCACCACTCTCTTCACCCATTTTTTCTTCCCCTATCTC
>NW_026473280.1:0-11403 GCF_026875155.1 Cherax quadricarinatus | reverse complement strand
TTTTTTTTTTTTTTTTTTGTTTTCTTTTTTTTTCTTTTTTTTTATTCTTATCTTTTTTTAACATTTTGTTTGGTCTCTGGTTATGTAAACCCATTCTGTACTGTTTTTCGTATAGGTGCTTTGTATTTTCATTACTAATCTTTTCTTCACTACTACTATCATTAGTCTTACCTTCCCCCTACTACTATCATTCACAAATCTTCTTCACTACTATATCACAAATTTTTTCTTCACTACTACTACTATATCCCCTTAAATCTTTTTCCTTCACTACTATCATCACTACTCTTCCTTCACTATACTATCATCACTACTCTTACCTTCACTATCATCACTACTCTTACCTTCACTACTATTCATCACTACTCCTTACCTTTCAATTTACCTTACTATCATCACTACTCTTCCTTCACTACTATTCATCACTTAACTACTTACCTTTCACTTACTGCTATCATCACTCCCTCTTCCCCTTCACTACTACTATCATCACTACTCTTACCTTCATACTACTATCATCACTACTCTTACCTTCACTACTACTATCATCACTACTCTTCCTTCACTACTACTATCATCACTACTCTTACCTTCACTACTACTATATCACTACTCTTACCTTCACTACTACTATCATCACTACTCTTACCTTCATACTACTATCATCACTACTCTTATCCCACTAATACTATCACTTTTTTTGTGCGTGTCTGTGTCTATGTACATGTTACCCACCTATTTATGGTTGCAGGGATTGATGATGAGGTTTGTTGAATATTTTCAAAATTTTAAGTTTTGTGTGATGGTGCAGAGGCATCCTGTCTCTCCAGTGTCAGTCCTTTTTTTGTATAACCTGAGGATGTCAATGACATTAAGGAATTCTGTGAATATTGATATTACTCACCTGACTGCTTGTAACTCATCTGTACTTTGTGTTACTTTTTTTTTTATTCTTAACTGACGACATCGTATGTAGGCTCAGGATTTCATGGCCCCTTCTCTTGTTTAGTTGAATTTCTCTGAACTGCTACTCTTTTTACATTTTTAATGTTTTTTAATTGGTTTTGAGTGGGCTGAGGTAAGCAAGCGACATTTTCTAGGGGTCATTTGCTTTCTGCAGGATAAAACCCTTCCTTTAACTTGAAGCTGAATAAGTTGTATTGCTTCTTGGTATTGTTAATATCAATCTCATTTTTGGGAAATTTTATAAGCATCTATTTTACTCTTGTGATGGCGGTCACTTCAGGGGGTTTCATCATATAAATCTTAAAGTACTGACTTATGTTGTCTGTGGTGGTGAGGCCACAAACTAGTGGCCACATCGAGGAAGGTCAAGGCAAAGTATGAAAATGTAGCTCCCCCTTGTTTTAATTCCCTCCACTATGACATATTCCTTATCCCGTAAACGGTCCAAACGTATATATACGTTTTTTCAACATCTGATAGTATGTAAAAAAAAAAAAAATCTTTTTTTACATTTGAAAACGTGTAAAAAAACTTTGAACTACGTTTTTTTGTTTTGTTATACAGTGGACCCTCGACCAACGATATTAATCCGTTCCTGAGAGCTCATCGTTAATCAAAATTATCGTTAGTCGAGTTAATTTCCCCCATAAGAAATAATGGAAATCAAATTAATCCGTTCCTGACACCCCAAAGTATTGAAAAAAAAAAAAATTACCACATGAAATATTAGTTTTAACCCTTTGAGGGTTTTGGTCGTACTAGTACGTCTTACGCGTAGGGGTTTTTGACGTACTAGTACGCATAAATTCTAGCGGCCTCAAATCTCACAGGAAAAGGCTGATAAGCCTAGATGTGAGAGAATGGGTCTGTGTGGTGGGTGTGCGCAGTAGGAAAAAAATCTGGGACCCAGTGGTGCATTGTGGGAACACCATCATAGTACACAATTTCCACCGTGCCTGTGGTAAGAATTTCCTCACTCCTCGGCGAATTGGGACACTTGTTCCCCAGTGCAGTTCTAATACAGATGGAAGTGACATTTGAAGATGAGTTTCAAGGTTCTGGTGAGGTTTTGACCGAAACTAATGACCATAATATGGGTAATAGTGAGGAAAACCCAGACAACCCAAAGCCTTCCACCTCTGGTGCGGGGCCCATCTTGTTCACGTTCAGTTGTACCAGAATCAAAGAGGAATTTCCTATTTTCCAAAAATCCCAGACTCAGATGTGAGCATTGGTGATGATAGTGATAGTGATTATGAACTACAAGCTCTTCAAACTTGTTCCAAAGAATGGAGGAGGGGAGGAGGCAAGAGGAGGAGGAGGAAGGGAAGGAGGAGGAGGAGGAGGGGAGGAGGAGGAGGAGGAGGGGGGGAAGGAGGAAAGAGGAGGGGGGAGAGGAGGAGGAAGAGGAGGAGGAGGAAAAAAGGGAGGAGGAGGAGGAGGAAGAAGAGGGGAGGAGGAGGAGAAAAAGGGGGGAGGAGGAGGAGGAAGAGGAGGAGGAGGAGGAAGAAGAGGAGGGGGAGGAGGAAGAAGAGGAGGAGGAGGAGGAAGAAGAGGGAGGAGGGGGAAAGGAAGAGAGAGGAAAAGGAGGGGAGGAGGAAGAAAAAAGGGGGAAAGGGGGAATGAAAAAATACTAATAATAACAAAAAACTTTAAATAATAATACAATAAAAAATACATAATAATAATAATAGTAATAATAAAAATTTATGTAATAATAAATGTTCACCCATGACAGTAACAAGATAAGGGGAGATAAATCTGATAAGTGCTGACGTTTGATGAGGGTAAATGAGGGTAGAGCTGATCCAAAAGATGAGATAAACATCGCCCTCCCTTTGTTTTTGCTGGTATACTAACATTTCTGACTGTCTATTTGCCTGTCTGTCAAGCTTCCTGTCTATCCGTCTAGCTCTCTGTCTCAGAGAGCCACAAGACTGCGTCATCACTTTTACTCACATCTTCAAGCAGAGTATAGCACTTTGTCTGGGTTTCTTGGGTTATCCTAGGTAATTTATACTATGTATACTTGTATTTATGTGTTTCCTGTGAGACAGAGATAAAAAGACAGATAGAAATGAGGGAGAAAGATAATTAGATTGAATGGAGGAAGGGAAACAGCATCCGACCCCATTGTTTTGACAGGCGGGAGGGGGGGGTGGAGTAATGAGAACAATTGTCATTTTGACAGCTGCCGACTCCTGGTAATTTACACTATGGAGGAGAAGGAGAAGGAGGAAGATAGGGGAAGAGGAAGAAGAGGAGGAGGAAGAGGAAGAGGAAGAGTAGGAGGAAGAGGAATAAGAGGAAGAGGAGGAGGAAGAGGAATAGTAGGAGAAGATTAGGGGGAAGAGGAGGAAGAGGAAGAAGAGGAGGGAGGAGGAGGAGGGGAAAAGTAGGAGGAAGAGGGGAAAAAAAGGAAGGGGGGGAGGAGGAGGAAGAGGAGGAGGAGGAAGAGGAAGAGTAGGAGGAAGAGGAAGAGTAGGAGGAAGAGGAAGAGTATGAGGAAGAGTAGGGGGAAGAGGAGGAAGAGTAGGGGGAAGAGGAGGAAGAGGAAGAAGAGGAGGAGGAGGGTGAACACTAGTACACTGGTACTGGTACACAACATTTCTGTCTGTCTATTTGTCTGTCTGTCAAGCTCCCTGTCTATCTGTCTATTTGTCTAGCTCTCTGTCTAGAGAGCCACAAGACTGTGTCAAACACTTTTACTCATCTTCAAGCCGAGATAGCACTTTGTCTGGATTTCTTGGGGTTTTCCTAGGTAATTTATACTATGTATACTTGTATTTATGTGTACCTGTGAGACAGGAATAGACAGACAGATAGAAAGAGAGAGGGCAGATTGAAGAGATAGAATGAGGGAGAAAAATAAAACACCATTGTGTATGACACCATGTTTCAAAGAGTTCCACAAGCTGCAGAATAATAGGAATATGTTCAGTGACTGTATTTTTGGTATATATATTATAGAACCCAAAAATAATAAACAATGTTTTGTATTGTTTTTTTTTGTAAAAAAGTTTTGTAAACAAATATTGATAATTTTGTTTGTGTGCTTATTGTGTTGTATACAACAAATGTATATATGTACATTGCCCTTACTTTGGTCTCATAGGCCACATAAGTTATGTGAAAAATAAATAGTGAAGAAAACAAAAAAACCTTCAAAAACAAGTAAACTAAAGTTTAAAGGTTGAGCAGCAGTCGCCGCTGTTGCCATACGCGGCTCATTTTCTCCCAAACTTCATGCATCCATATCTCCGTAAGTATTGATGGTAAATTTTTTTTGTTTATCCTATAATGTTTAGAAAAAAAAAACTATTTTTTCATAAGAAAAAATAATTTTTTTTTTTTTTGAAATTTGGCCGACCCTGAGAACGAGTTTCGGAGAGGGCCTGTCGACCCTCAAAGGGTTAATACACACAAACTGAAAAAGACATGCAAAGTTACATGACACTTACCTTTATTGAAGATCTGGTGATGATTGATGGGATGGGAGGAGGGGAGAGTGTTGATGGTGTTAGTGTTTAACCCTTTCAGGGTCCAAGGCCAAAATCTGAAGTCACGCACCAGTGTCCAAGAAATTTTGAAAAAAAAAAAAATATTTTTCTTACAGAATTAAAGAGCATTTTTTTGTAAAGGGTAATAAAACAAAAAAATAAAAATCTGATCAGTACTTACCGAGATACAGTGCCAAGAAGTTTATAGAAAATGATGTGGTGGTGGCAACATCGACGAATTCCACATACGCGTATTATATTATTTTGTTGTTTTAGTTGTTTTTTCTTTTCCAATTTTTTTCTATTCCTACTAACATTTGGGGCCTGAGAGACCAATACTGTATATAATTGATATATATAAACTCACTGTATTGAACACAATAACTGCACTAAAGTTATTATCATATTATTGTTTACCACTGTTTTTTATTACAATAAACATGCACAAATATTGTATAATACTAATGTTCTATCATATATTTACATATTTACAATCACTGGACATGGTTTTAGAACTGCTGGAGCTTGTGGAACTCCTTGAAACAAGGCACCATGCACAGAGGCACCTTACATTCCTACACAAAACCGAGTGTCTTTGCGTCTTTGTTGCCATCGTTTTGTTTGTGCACAGACAATGCATCTCTTCTGAGCAAATTCTTTGAGTTGAAGGAAGCTGTATTATGAAATGATCACCTTCTCTCCTCAAACGCTTGGGTATATCCTGAGGAATTCGAGGACCATGTTGTATTGCAGGTGTTGTTACCTGGTACTTCATTATGAGTTGTCTGACAACAGACAAACAAAATTCACCATACGGTGGTCTGTTACCAGTCTTTATTTGGTACATATTATATGCATTCAGCATTGAAATGTCCATGAGATGGAAGAAAAGTTTCATGTACCACTTGTAACTCTTACGAACACAGTCAACAAAACCAATCTGATGTCACATTTGGGTCAACCAAGCGCATGTTTTGTGTATAATCAATCACTGACACTGGTTTTCGAATACGTTCATTAGTCACTCAATCAATTTTGCCACTGTTTGCATTTCATTACGGTGAATGGTTGTCAACAATGTGACATCTCGTTTGTCATCCCCACCGTAATGCCATGATGTCATTGGCAAGTAAACACTTGCACGTCATCACCGAACACCTGCGTTGAGCCTGGGCATGTTTATGATTAGAACGCACTGTGCCAACACATCTGTCTTGTTCACTCGCATGAAATCACTGAGTTAAAAGGGCTTGTGTACCAGTTATCGGTATATAATGTATGCCCCTTACCAAGATAAGGTGCCATCATGTTTCTCACTACGTCACCTGAGTACCCAATAACATCTTTTGGGATCTTTCAATGTTTTACTACCCCTGTATACAACAATATCCAACACCAGGCCACTGTCACAATCACAGCGATAAACAGTTTTATACCAAAGCGGTTCCTCTTGCTCGGTATATACTGCTTGAATTTACAGTCTACCTTTGAACAAAATCAAAGACTCGTCAATTACAAGATTCTTGAAAGGATAAAAGTATATCCTGAACTTTTGTTTGAGATACATGAAAAACATTTTCTAATCTTGTATAACCTGTCACTTCTGTCAGGCCTGGTTTTGCAGAGAAGTGCAACATTTCGTAACAGTAAGATAAACCTGTTCATGGTATTATTTCACTGAAGACCGGGGTAGAAATTAGCCGATCTGTGGACCAGTATGCTTTTATATTATGCTTATAGACGTGAGGCATAAGCATTATTGTTGCAAAAAGCAAATACATTTCTGCAACAGTCGTCTCTTTCACCTGTGTAGTCTTGACTGTGGTGATAAGATCGTATTTGCCATGGTGTACTGAAAAAACTTATTACTTTCCCTGGCAATATTTTCCATCAATGGCTGGTCAAAGAATAATTCAAAGAATTCCAGTTCATTGGCCGTGGTTCCAAGGGGACAGGTAGGTAGAATTCAACTTTGAGAGTCATCAAAGTGGTGAGGCTTGGGAACAAAAATTTGGGTTTTGTGCCAATCCCACATACGGTTTTCTGGTGGATACTGGACATATAGGCTGGTTGTACGGGTGGTTGTGGGTTGTGGCGGGCTGGTGGCTGACGCTCCGCTTTGTCCTTGAACTGACGAGTCAGCAGCATGGGTCCCCGCGTGGCACGGTGAGTCACGCATGGCGGTGCCACTACCACCCCCAGCACCACTAACACCAATTTCCATGATGCCTGTGGCTCATCCATGCCAAGTGTAGCCACATCATCCTCACTATCACTACCTAAAACGGGAGTAGGGCCACGAGATGTACTCCGGGATGTACTTCGGGATGTACTCCGGGGTCCCCTGGGCCCCAGCATAGGGTAACACTACCCGAGCGCATGCGGGCGAACATACCAGCTTCAATGGTGAATATGATTCCTCACTATCACTACTCGAATGATCGTCGAGCGCAATAAATTTACAATCCACGTCAGAATCATCGTCATTACTAAAGTCAGAGGCCTGGCCACGCGAAAATATTAGTTTTCTCTTACGTTTGAACACCCGACCGTGAGTCACGAGTGCCCACACCAGAGGTAGAAGGGGTCGAGGATCGTCGGGTTTTCTGCACTATTATTGATACCCTTGGTCATTATTTTCATCATTAACTTTTTCAAAGCGTAGAATTCGTCTTCATTTCCACTTCCATCAGTGTCAGAACTATCAGACAGGAAGAGGAGAGTCTCCGGGGAGGGGAGAGCTGACTTGCGACGGGCATGGTGAACAAGGGTGACTGAGCCGGCGTTCCCACAATGCTATGCAGGCGCCTAGATTTTTTGTTTATGGCGCACACCCACGGCGCAGACCCATTCTCTCACATGTAGGCCTATGTGCGCTTTCGCGCTAAATTTGATGGGGGTAAAAATTTTGGCATAGATCTATGGTTTGGACACTCCCCGTAAAGCCGTAGATTAGGGGAAACGGACCCTGAAAAGGGTTAAAAGGGAAATCCCCTTCCTTTTGGGAAATTGAGGTGGCAAGTCCTTTTCCGGGGTTACTTCCCTTCTTTTAAATGCCACTAGGACCAGCTTGAGAGTCACTGGACCTCTGTCGAAACAACATATCTGTCCATAGAGACCTGTACTTCCCGTTCCTTTATGGACATTCCTAAAGTGTTTCACACCATTGTCAGTGTAATAGTCACCAGCAGGGGCTTGCAATAGCTGTGTGATGGTGATTTCGTCAAAAAAGGTTTGCACTTTAAGCCACTTTGCACATATTTCCTTAATCTTTGAAGTAGGCAACTTCTTCAATTTCTCTATCCCCTCCTCGAAGCAGTTCCTCAGTGTGGCCTCTTGCTGTTGAAGATGATCCAGCAGCTCATCAGTGGTTAGTTCTTCAGTCCTCCACCAACTCTTCCACATCCTCCTTCCCCTAACCTCCAACCCAAGGATTCCCTAATGCCACAATGGATTCCTCAAAATGGCATAGGGTTCCCAGGGTTAGCTTCAAACCCTTCAAATCCCTTTTGTCTACACATTCTGGCCCCAGTTTTTTCCAAGCAGAGTTCAAGGTCCTCTTAGTCACTTCCTCAAAAGCTTAACCTATAATGTTTACACAATTGAGAATGCTAAAGTGATCTCTCCAAAACTCTCTTAGAGTCAATTGAGTTTCTGAGGGGCACTACAAAGCACCTTTCAAACATAGCTTTTGTATAGAGTTTTTTTGAAGTTTGCAATGACCTGCTGGTCCATGGGCTGCAGGAGAGGAATGTTATTAGGAGGCAAAAACTTGACCTTAATGAAGCTCATGTCCCCAGAAAGTCGCTCTGCCAAGTCTGTAGGATGACCAGGGGCATTTTCTAATACCAGGAGGCCTTAAGGTCTAATTTCTTTTTCAGTTAGGTAATTTTTCACAGTGGGGGCAAATGCATGGTGTAACCCAGTCATAGAAAAAGTCCCTAGTGACTCGTGCCTTACTGTTTGCCCTCCACAGCACACACAAATTAGCCTTCAGGACTTTGTTTTTCCTGAACACTGGGAGTTTCAGAGTGATACAGCAATAAGGCTTCACTTTGCAATCACCACTAGCATTAGCACACATCAACAGAGTAAGCCTGTCTTTATAGGCTTTGTCCTGGGAGTGCCTTTTTCCCCCTGAAATTAGGTCCTCTTGGCATTTTCTTTTCCAAAACAGGCCTTTTCATCACAATTAAACACTTTTTCAGGCATTTTTTTTAATTTAAAATCGTCATGCAACTTCCTAACCTTTTACATAGATCGTTGAGAGACTATCCCGCATCTTTTTTCGTTTATCCACACCAATAACAGTCTCCAACATCTTTTATCACTTGCAATCTCAGTTTCGAAAACATAGTTGCCCCTTTGGAAGAACAGTTTCCCCTTGATTGCCGTTTTTTTTGGCCCAAAGATATGGGCGATGGTTTTTGGGGGTTTTGTGTACAACTGGCCAGCTCGGAGAATGCACTCCACTTTCATGCAAGATCTCTTTCTTCATATCCATAGTAATTTTCCCCCCCTTTTTTTGCTGTAGGGTTGGCACTAAAGCTTTCTTGGGGCCCTGGTGATTATTTTGCAGGTGAAATCACAAAAAAGGCTGTGATAATATAAAATTTCTGTTTGTATGTTTGGAGGGGGCCCGCGGTGGCTGGCTGGCTTTTAACACTATCACCCCAGGCCCCAAGGGGCGCGTTCGAGAACATCATGTTGGTCGAGTTTTTTTTTGAGTTAGTCGAGGCAAAATTTTTTTCGTGAAATGTATCGCTAGTGGATTAAGTTATATGATGCCATCGTTGGTCGAGGGTCCATGTATTGAAAATAATAAAAAAAATAGATCTACTTTTGGGGACTATATGTGAACGTAATCTGCTTGGACCCTTTTCGGGTTTTATCAGGATGGGTTTTCAGGTTGTGAAAAAGCCTATGGGAAGATGCATCCAAATTGGGTGTCAAAAACAGAAAGGATCCATTAGGCATGGGGAAATAGAGTGTACGATGCCTGCATCGGTTTCTTAGTTTTTCTATAAACCTTTCCCGGGTCCAAAGCAGGAGCCACCTCCAACTTGTCCAGCTCACCATTTTTTCAGACATGTACTTGCTGAAAAGGCGGGGCATCCCATACATATTTTTAAAACTTTTTCCAGCTCATTAACCTATATTTTTTGAGCAAGGGGTGGAAAACCCAGTAATTCCCCTTCCCCAGATGCAATATGAGAAAAAACTGCAAGTTTTAGATTGTACTTACACAAAGACAAAGGTGACACGATCAATTCTCTTGAAAGTGAAAATGGTAGAAGTAATGTTCAAAGCAGTTATATAATTATCTATTATCACTTTAAAAAGTTAGAACAGGGGATGTATACAAGTAAGATTATTACCCAAAGATTATGGTAAATAAGTTTGACAGTATTTGTTGGAAAGACCTGGATGCGGGGTGTTGACCCACGGAACACCCCCCAGATTTGTTGGAAATGGTGTGTAAGAGCGTATGCATAATGCAAGCAATGTTTGAGTAGGGAAGATCATGATGTATAGGGGCAAGCAATGTTGAGGGGATTTAAGCCCGGATAAACGAAAAGGACAATGATGAAAGTATTAAAGGGAAATTTGGTAATGTAAGATAGTGTTGAATATTGGGGGGGACAATTTTGAGAGGGAAAATTTAATGTTAAAAAAGTTTCAGACAGTTTTAAAAAGAAGTGAAAGATAGTAAAAGGGTAGTGAAAGGGAAATTATTGAATAGTGTAAAAAAATGGGGGAGTGGGTAAGTTTAGCAATGAGTGTAAACAGTTTGTGTAAGATAGTGTTGATAGTTTAAAAGATAGTGTTGGAAGGGTAAGAAAATTTTGAGTACCCAAAAAGAAGTTTTAAATAGTGTTAAGAAAAACCATTGATTTATTTTTAAAGATAGTTCTGAGTAGTGCAAGATAATGATGAGTAGGGGGAATACATAAAATTTCCCCTTTTAGACCCCCATGATGCAGCTTCAATAAGAAAATTTTCAAAAAGCTAGGTACGGTTGGGCTGGCCCAACAGAATTTTCCCCAAAGCCAATGGTATCGATTTATTTTGGTTTGAAATATTTCATTTAAAAAATTAGATATATTTAAAAAAAACATTTTCCCATAGAAAAGAAACAGATTTCGAAAAAACGGGCAGGTTGCCCCTGACTAACTAATAGCTTCTGTACTAAAATCCATTTTAAAAAAGAAACATCAATATGAAAGCAAAAACAGACTGGGCTTTAAAAAACAAAGTATTATTAAACACTATGCACAGTCTTACCAAAAAATAATTTTGAAAGGTAAGCAACTGTCTACTTCCCAAAAGATTCCTGAATCAAGATTAGATATAAAAAAGACCTGAGACACTCAGTTTTAATCCCACAAACTTAAAAAAATCTAGGGATATTGTCCAAAATAAACAAAAAAGAAAAAACTACAGCCTATTTATACAGTTAACAATTTTAAAGAGACTCAAAAAAAAAGGATCAAATTCATCAGTAAAAACCCCGGTACCAAAGCCTGAAAAAGTGATTTTCTTAAAAGGGGGTTTCCCCAACCTCCTCCCATCTTGCAAAAACCGAGCCCCCAAAAGGGGACTATGATTATTAAGTCATTAAAAAAAAAATTAGGAAAAACTGGCCCCAGTCCCGGGCCCTTACTGTATAAACGGGGGACTCATGTTTTTTCTCCTGTTATTTAAATTTCTCTTTAAAAAAATCATGGAAAACCCGCACTTTCCTGCACTTTTCAAGATAGGGGAAGGGTTACACCAATACCCCAAAAGGGGGTGGGCCCCCCAAAAAAATTTTAAACAATTTCAGGCCAAAAAAAGACACTGCAATATCTGGGTATCTTTATTGTCGATGTTTTTTCATTCAGTGCTTTATCAATACAAATTCTAGGAAAATAATTTGAAGGTTTTTAGAACTATA